>PVLD010004532.1:0-124076 GCA_004027595.1 Dinomys branickii | reverse complement strand
AGAAAACACAAGAACCAAAAATCCAAAGACAAGAAAGAAAACAGGCATACATCAACAACACAACAACATCAACAACAACAACAACAGAAAAAAAACACCGCTTGTTGCTGCTTTACATATTGATATCTTCGAAGTGTGTGTTCAGGCTAACACATACAGATATACACTATTAATCTAATATCCTGTCATCGATTATTGCTTAGCATTAAGTGATATAATACAATAGTAGAACCATGTTAGCCCTCCTGCACATATGTAATGACTATGTTTCTTAATCCTCAGAAATATTTGACAGATGTGGAAAGTTTTCAGGACTCTTTTGAGAGGAGGGAAAGTAGTTTAAAGTGCAGTATCTTAAGTCACCTTAAATATTCTGTATTTGTAGATTTCTAAGATGAAAGAGAACTTATATCTGGAAAATGCTCTCCTTAGAGAACATTTTTGGAAAAAACCACTGAATATTTTTGAAGAATTTCAATACAGTGTCACTAAGGACACTGATCTTATAGCTAGTAGAACATTAATCTGTTACAAATCATATTTTGTCCAAAATCTGGTTGAAATAAAAGCCTACTGAACCATGTAGTCCTGGAGTTAAAGAGGTGGACTGATGTGTGTCAACTGATCTGTTTGTCTGTTGCTGTGTAATACCTTATCCCAGTGCCTAGCAGCTTAGAGTGAATACCTGTCATCTCACGGGTCCTGCAGGTGAAAGCTGAGGTCCAAGTTGAAAGGCCTACCTCCTGACCTGTCTCCTCCGGCTGCAGCCAAGAGTGGTCAAGCCATGGTACTATCTCACAGCTGGGGAGGAGTCTGCTCCCCTCGGTGTGATTCCTTCTGCCTCAGTTCCTTGTGGGCTGAGAGGTTTTTCATGGGGTCCTGTGGCCAGAGACCAAGGACACTCCACAGGCCAGTGTGGAACATGGTGGTTTGCTTAATCAGAGCAGGGACAGCCAGCCAGAGTGTCCACAAGATGACAAGTGATGGGGGGGCAGAGCACACAGCTCCTCCTCTTCCAGATGCTATTTTTGGGGACAGGAAAGGTAAGACATAGGGGAGGGAGCACTCCATAGACACCTAGGACTCCCTGGCGACCTCACCCGCACATCTGCATCGTGTTTACCAACCCACCCTGTGCTGGTGGATGCACGTGGCCGCTCTGAGACAGCAGTGAGCTCCTTCCCATCTCTCATGGCCTGCAAAATTCCCACGGGGCAGACCGGCAAGGAGGCCTGGCCACAGGATGGTCTTGAGAGAGCACCGGGCTGGGAGGCAGGAAGCCACAATCTCCCTGCTCTCCTCCAAGAGCTTAGAGACCTCTGGGTTTAAGGACGTCTTTGCTGCCAGAGGAATGGAGGCCATGAGTTGTTCATCAGTAACACAGGGATATCGCGTGGAAACCAAGGTGGACCATCACTGACTGTCTGGAAGGCAGCTATGTTCACCAATAAACCACAGTGCCATCACTGACTGTCCGGGTTTGTGCAAATGAAATATTAGAAGACACCTGATTCAAGCCTCTCGATAGATAGTAGTGCCTTGCTGCCGTTATCTGATTGTTACACACTCGTGCTCAGTGGAGTAAAGATGCTACATAAACCCATGGAAGTGCAGTATCATTCTGATTCTTTTAGGAACCCAAGTAAAAACCCTCTTTGGGGGCTAATTACTCCCACGGTCTGGAGTCCAGAAATACACTTAGGCAGCTGTCTTTCCCTTGGCTGATTGATACAGTTCTCTATTTTAGTTCGTGATTGTGGTACACAATGCTACATTCACTGTAGAGAGTTGTTACATGTACAAAGCGTATCTTAATCTTTTCCACTTCTTCTTCCCCTCCCTTATAGAGATTCCATTTGACCCAACTGTTCTCCTTCTAGATATCTTCCTGAAAGAGTTAAAGACATTATATTAGAGGGATGTTTTCATAGCTTCATGGTGGCACACACCCATAATCCCAGAATTAAGGAGGCAGAGGCGGGAGGATCAATACAAGTTTGAGGCCAGCCTGGGCTACATAGAGAGTTTAAGGCCAGTCTGAACTACACAGAGAGACCCTGTCTTAAAAAAATACAACGATGTGTGCATATCCATGTTTATAGCAGCACAATTCATATTAGCTAAATCTTAGAAGTAACCTATATGCCCATCAAAAGATACATGAATGAAGAAAGATGTGGTATGTATACACAGTAGAGTACTACATTGCCATAAAGAATGATAAACTTCAAGCACCAGTAGATAAATGGATGCACCTTGAGACTAAACAAGACACACATGCTTAACTATCATGTGGTTTTTGTTATATGAGAAACCCAAAACATGAAAAAGAGAAAAGTGATGGATGGATAATAAGTAGGGTATTTTTCAAATCAGAAGGGGGAGGAAAAGAAGGGAAATTGGATTTCAGAAAGGAGAATTGAACAACACATGGAAATAGAGTTTTTGTGGATGGAAAGGGGAGCAGGGAGGAATGGGGAGGGAAGGGTATGAAACAGAACTAAGATGCGTTACATGCATGTCCAAGCTCCCCGTGACAAATGTGATTACTGTGTACTGTAAGCATGTGCTAATAAAAAAGACCGCCGAAACATTGCTGTGTCTCTTACAAGGCATAAAGTGGTGCATTAGAAGAGGAAATGTCCAGGGAAACATTATGAGCCTCTTCCTGTCTCTGTATGAGTGTACACCACGCCCAGTTGAGAATTTATCATTTATCATTCTTAATCCAGACAGTGGTTTCTTGAGGTGACACTGGGATTCATGCCCAAGGGTCATTGCCATCAGGTCTATGTCTCCTGGCCTTCACCAGCAACCCCTGCCTGCAGGCACCTACGCAGAAGCTGGGGAGATTGATTGGTGTGACACAAACAGCCTCAGGCGGGTGTGCTTCCCAGGGAGACAGAAAGTGGCTTTTTTACTTTGAGGCCTAACAATTTGAAATATTTCCAGCCCTGTAATCCTAGCAATAGGGAGGCTGAGACAGGAAGATGATTGCAAGTTCGAGACAAGACTCGTCTACAAAGTGAGTCCAGGGCCAGCCTGAACTGCATAGCAAGACCTTGTCTCAAAAAAAAATTCCTATGCCAGTGTTTAGCCAACAAGTCCCAGTCCTCAATCACATTTGTTTTTCTCCATGTTGGACGGGGTACAGACGATGGAGATGGAAAGGTCCCTTACCTCCAGCATCTCCTGTCCTGGCAGAGTAAAGGCAGTGTTGATGCCCCACCCCAGAAGGCCAGTGTGCTGGCCCAGCTTCCCGCTGTTCGATCCTTCCTTACATCCTGCTCCATCCAGAGAAAGGATGATTTGATGCTGAACACTTCCCTGCAGGAATTTAATGCTGTTTTCATGTTCGACTCTGTTCCTAAACTTGGGAGCTGATATAGCCTGTTTTGTTGTCTAAGGGACTGTGAAATTTATTATTCATGCAGAGCTTGGGAAACACCTGAACACGGATGGATCAGATCAAGTAAATTTGGTGAAAGGAATCACAGCCTGGTTCCATAATCTTTGATGCACCTGCCTAGAAGAATCACCCACTTGTCTCTATCTGCAAGAATTAATTTTTTAAAATGATTTGCACCTTTATAAATGTAAGGGGTAGTTATCCATTTGGAGCCCATGTGTATGCACTGAGTGACACACGTCCACCCGATTCTGAATATGTCAGTATTCCCATACTGCAGTGAGCAAAGCTTTCGATGTAACGTGGCTATAACATGGTTCTTATGCTTACTGCCATCCTTTCTTCCTTAGACTCTGGACTGTTTACCCAGGCATCCCTAAGGCAATGGGTTTCTTAATTCTCCTTCTGTGGGACTAGTTTTTCAGCACTTTCTGCAGAGCCTTTTCTTTGACCATCTGTAGGAACCAGTTGGTTCCCATAGTCTGTATTGGCCAGTCCCTAACAAGCTCCTAGTGACCAGGGCTGACACTGGAATTGCAGCAAGTACTCTGTCTCCAGCTGCCTCTTTGGCGCCTCTGTAGCCCGAGCTGCTGTTCCCCGTTTAGCCTAGCAACTGTTGCAATGGGGGGAGCTGGGACCAGCCTTTTGGACCTCTCCCCTTTCCTGTGGAGATGAATGGCTTGCAGGACTGAAGGAGCCCCAGTGCTGCCTGGGAGGGCACCCTGTGCCCCGCCAGCATTTCTCAAAAGCCCCTTTATTCTGTGATTTATTTGTGTCTTTGTTCCACAAAGCCTTCCTTAGCAGCCAGATTTATAAGCAACTCTCAATTGCCTGGTGACACCCTAGAATTTTGCTGTCTAAGGACTACTTGCCTCAAACTCTTACTATAAGATTATTGAAAATTTTTCTTAGATTTCTGGAATGTGTGATTTCACATAGTGCATAACTGAGCACAAAAGACACGGTTTCATAATGGGGTGGAAATAAACTGCCCTGCAGTTCTTGGCAAAGCCCCCCTAAGGGTCCTGGTACATATTCTGGCTCCTCACCAACTTGGGGACCCATTAGGGACACCTAGTCAGCAGGAGAGATGAGTTCACTCTGCCTGTTCTGGAGATGTGCTGGCTGCTGTCATGTGTTTGTTTTTTAAAGTATATATCTTTAGAATTTTTTGTACTGTGTTTTGGTTGTATTGTTCTAGTATAAATCTGGCTCAAAACTGACATCAAATTTTTCCTTGTTTTCTTGTTTATTTTTATATAGACCTTTATTCAGGTTTTTGGAGTTAAATCTAAAAGCACAAATGTAGGCATAGAAAAATCTAACCCAAACAAAGGTTCTTTTGACACATGTCAAGATAATCCTGTCTGTTGCTGTGTGTGTGTGTCTGTGTGTGTGCATGCATGGGTGTATATGCATGGGTGTATGTAAGTGTGTTTGCATGTGCGTGCGTGTGTATTGCTCAGGCTGCAAAGGAGACATAGAGGATTTTATTTGCCTGAAATATTCTATGGACCAAAAAGCTTACTGACTGATACTTTATGTGAGTGTATATTTAAAAATCACATTTATTATCATAGTTCTTCAAAACAATGTCACTAATGTGTCCTCAGAGGAATTTTGGAGATAGGTTATTCTCTAAACAATGAAGTAATTTTTCTTTTCCAGTACTGGGGATCAAACCCAGAGCCTTTGCACTGAGCAGCATTCCTGACCCCTTTTTTATTCTATTTTGAGACAGTCACTAAGTGGCCTAGACTGGGCTCAAACCTGTAATTCTGCTGCTTCAGCCTCTCAGAGTGCTGAGACTACAGATGCACCTCCCCAGCACCCTGCCTGGTTAAGGACTTCACTTCTGAGTGTGGTGGAGTACTTGAATCATTCATTTGTATCCTGTGGCACCCCAACAAGAGGTACTCGGAAGGGCGCTGTGCAGACCGCCTGGCCCTGCCATGCAGGAGGCTGTCACAAGTGCCCCGCATGTGGGCCTCTGGGTCCTCTGGGTGCTTTCTGCGGTGGCTCCACACAGAGCACTTCTTCACATGGCCTCTGCATTAGCCCCTGTTTCACTGGGGCCTGTGCTGAGACTGGCCTCTGCCACATGACCAGGGTGACCTTTTGACTGTGTGAGGGGGCTTGCGTCTCTGTCCCCTTCACAGTGGAGTGGAGGTACTGCTCAGCACCTGGCCCCATGTCACCTATGCTCTGGGCTCTTCCAGCCACTGCGGCTTCCGCTGTGACTCAAGGTGCTGACTCCTCCCAGCCTCAGGCCCTTTGCACTCACTGAAACTTCTCTGCAGAATGTTTAGAAAGAATCTTTCCCACTGGGTAGAAAGGAGGTAACTGGCAATGAAAGGTGTGTTTTTCTGCCTGTAATGTGGAAGGACCAATACTTCTTTCAGCGCATTTGTGATGGTTCAGCTTAATCGTGTCACTTGAGTGACTTGGGAGCCTCTTAGGGTACTAGTAAAGCACTCTTCTGGGTGTGCCTTGTGGGTCATAGATGAGTGACTTTGGGGTCTATGTCTGACCTCACGCTTCCTGTCTGGCACTGTCCCTTACTCCACTCGCAGCCACCATGCACTGAAAACTTGCTCCACCACCCCCTTCCAGCCTGGGAGCAGCCGAGCATGGACTGAATCCCCAAAACCATGAGCCACCTTAAACTTCTCCTTCATGTTGTGAGCACTGGGTATCTGGTCCCAGCAATGGAAAAGCCAACTGACACAGCACTCTTCTGCTCTTCCCAATGCTTTTCTAGATGAGCTCACTTGTTGAGAGGGAGGATGGAGAGAAGTGGACGAGTGTAAGGGAGCACGGTCAGCAGAGAAAGCACAAAGCGACTCGTTTTCTGCAGAGGCTGGCAGATTTCTAGGCCAGAAGGTTTGTAAGGGGAAAGGCCAGCTTGGATCCCCCAGCCGTGCACCTCCCGGGAGGATGGAGCTGCCCACCTCCTGAGCATAGTCCAGAGATGGCATGGCCTGGCTGGAACTTGGAGTTAAGGATATCTGTCACCACATTCCATGGAAACTCACCTGGTCCATAGAGCAGTGAAGCCAGGAGGGGCCGGGGACAGAGAATGGTAAACTCATGGCTGAACTCTGTCATAGGGTCAGATGTCTGAGATACCGAACTTGAGAAAAGATTGTGGCAGGATACAGTGTGGTTGTCAGGAAGTGACTGAGATAGTACTCAGAACAGTGGGAAGGATCTTGCGACAATGAGGTTAACAGGAGAAATGCGAAGACCAGAGAGGGGATCAAGGAGACATCAGGTGTCAGTCCGGTGGGGGTGGGGCCTGGAGGATACTCAATGGTGCTGCAGAAGGAAGGAGAGTGGGACCTCAGAGACCTAGGGGCGCTCAGGCAACTGGGGTGGAAGGGCCTCCCATTCTGTCTTCCAGCCCCTTGGAACACGGGAAGAGAGACCAGGAAGAGCCTTCGTAGAGTGGGACATGGTGACTCCCAAGAGCCAGGCTCCTACACAGTAGGAGTGAGAGGAAAGAATCTGGAGCCACAGAAGCTGCTGCTAACCTGAGGGCAGGTGTTTGGAAGGCCAGGGATGGTGAGGGATCGGTTGCGCAAGCCCAAGTCACACTGTAAAGACAGAGCTCTGAGCGAGGGCGGTGATGTTATAGCATCCTGCAGCACAGAGTGATAACGCGGTAACAACTCTTAAAGACCACCATCTCCTGGGGGGACCCTGAGTGATTGAAATTAACCAGTGAAGTTTCCGTAATTGGTAATAAAAGAAATGAAGGGCTATAAATGAGGGGATATGTGGTTCTTCTGAGTGACACAGAGAAACATCTGGCAGAGCTCGAGTAATAGCTTTGGTTATGAATGGCCATCTTGGTAACACTGTGTGGGAAGCAATGACTCAAATTTTTCCTGAAAGATTTGTTCCTCAATTCCAATTTAGCAGCCCAAGACTGTGGGCTAGCTTGTTAGCAGCAATTATATGCAGACACTTAAAGCTGATTAATATGGACCATGCTACTAGTGCCTTCTGAGCAAACCATGAGGGCTTAGAGACTTTTACTGCAGGTCATTATCACTACTTCGTGCATTTTTATACTACTGAACACTGAGGATTAATCAGTGTGGTGGGTTAGGACCAACTCCATTGGTGATTTTTCAGCTCCAACTGCTATTAAGAAAATGATTAAACAAAATGTTCAGCTAAGATGTTTTTGTCACTGATACTATCACATGTGTCATCATCTTTGTGGTACTAGGAGATGGTCCACTCCTACAAACAGCTTAGGACATGCCTTTGCTTTGCTTGAGGCAGCCAAATTGATTACTCTGCAGACAACAGATAGACTTTACAGAAGGTAATTTTCCAAAGCTTTGTCTTCGGCGGACACGGAGCTGTCTTTGGGCGCCCTGAGATATTCCTTGTATATCCTGTGGCATGTGCTTGGAAATCTTCAGTTTTAACAAACTATAAGTTTTCATTTTCTATTAGTCTGTTTTTTCTGCCTCTCTGGGTCACTTTACCCACGAGTGTTTATTGCAACAAAAGGCCTAAAAATGAGCAACCGATTGTGCCTTCACCGCCATCCTTCAGGCTGCATGTGCTTTTGTGGGGGCCGGTGGCTCAGTGGTTTTGCCAATGCAGCTGCCATGGTGGAATTTGGGCCAAGACCATGGCCACAGTTGTTGAATCTGTAGAAATTAATAAGCACTGTGATGAGCCTCTTGGACACTTCCTAAACTGCTGTCGCCTGGGGCCTCCAGTGCTTCTCCTAGACAGAGGCCACCTTGGGAGCACCGTTTTGTGTCTGTAGGGTGTGCATGTGTGTGTGTGTGTGTGTGTGTGTGTGTGTGTGTGTGTGCTGCGCGTGTACACAGACAGCGCCTCACTTTGTGTTTCCCAGTGAGGGCAGGAGAAGGCGAGAAGAAGCTGGCGGTGCTGCTCCCCCAGAAGCACTGCCCTCTGCTGTGCAAGGAAGGATGCATGCACCGGGGACCATTGTCCTGCTAGGTGTCCTGTTGTAAGAACAACAGTGCCCATCTGCTCCTGGTGCAGCGGGGCGCCTAACCTGCCTCCTTGGAGCAGTCAGAGGCTTCACATTGTTTCTGCCTAACAGGCCACCTACCAGGGATAGCCAATCCTCAAAAAGCCTAAGTCCCTTATTTCCTTAAGTAGAAGAAGACATAGAGGTGCCCGAATCCATGAATGGAGCCATGGTCTCTGGGCTGGACTGAACAGGTTCTCAGAGAAGGATTAGGCAGAGGAAGGGAAGACATCCCGCATCTCAGTCTATAAGTATAGCAGCGAGCACCTTTACTCACTGCCCTGACCCAAACAAATTAACCCATTGTTTTGACAACCCCAACACCCATAGGGTGCTCCAAGGGGCAGGTGAGGCTGTGACTGGACAGCTTGCCCCTCCAGTTGTTGTGACTTCCATGCCAGTCACGTCTAGTGCTGCCACCCACCAGGGGCCTCAAAATAGCAATGGCAACCCCAGAGCGACAGGGCAAGTAAGGGTAGCAGGCAGTCAAGTGCCAACACCTTCCCAGGTGCCTGCATCGTCCTTCTGACCGTGCGGTTAGGAGAGCAGGAGCAGAACATGCGGAGGATTTCTAACACACGAGGACCCACCTGTGACAATGATGGGGGCACACGGAGGAGAGCAGGTGACCAGCAGGGCATGGGCAGGATTGAACAGAAGTACAAGACGTGCTAGTACTGAAGCTTTGGTGGGGAGATGGGGCACTGTCCTCAGAACACGCCCCTTGTTTGACCCCAAGTTTCCCAAATTAGTACAGCCCACAGTTCTGGGTTGGCAGAGTCTCCTGGGTCTTGGACAGGTTGGGTTGAGTGGTAGGTAACATGTACACTCTCTCTCTTACACACACAGATAAAACTGTGCAGTTTTATCTGTGTTATATTTAGTTCATTCCCTCCTAGCTCTGGCCCTGGATGAATTTCTCATTCCTCTTGCAGATGCCCATCACTGGTCCTCCTCCTTGTCAGGGGACTGGGCAGAAGCTGGTGGAGGGGGACAGGAAGTGGCAAGTGTGACAGGATAAGGCTCACAGGGAAACCAGAGTTTAGGCTGGCAGGTCACCAGGTGAGGGCAAAGCTGGCGAGTTTGAGGCTGACCCTAGATGCCACCAAGTAGTGCCTGGAGGAAGGCAGGGCAGAGCAGCAGGTGAAAGGCCTGGCTTTCTCAGGATGCCAGGCTCCCTTGCCAACCTTGGTGACAATCCACTTCTGGCCCGAGGCACGCTCACTGTCATCTCAGTGTTGCAGCCCCCCCAATTTGCTCCTGGCCTTCTGCACATAGGGGAGAATCCTGTTGGGGACCTCGGGCGGGGTCACAGACTTGACCCCTGCTGCTCCACTGCTACTGCCTTCAGCCCAGCCGCGATGTCAGCCTGCAGTGATGGGCCTGATGCCCAGATACATCAGGCTGGGAAAGCGAGCACACAGCTGAGCTTCTGCCCACAGGAATGTATTGTGCCTGTCTTGCTGGGCTGGCACCCCTTCGCAGAAAGTCAATTCCTTTATGAACAAATATCTCCGTGAAGACCTTGGCATCAAACTCGGTACTTCTTGTGCTCTCTTCTCATCCCAGCCATGACCCCCTCCTGAGCGAGAACTCTTTCTTGGTTTCTGTTCCTTGATCCTTTTTGCAAACACATAAGAATAAATATATGTCACCGGAACAAGAACAGAGACAAAAGGAAATGATTCTAGATATCCTTGCTGATCCATAGCCTGTATCCAATCACAGAAGGGCCCAGGGGGTGGTTGAGATCTTGACTCTGGTAGCACCTGGTGTATCTTTACTGAAGTTCTGCTACACACTCTCACCTTCTCTGCTAAGGTCAGTCCTGCCTTATCTCAGGATCTCAGATCATAAACCATGGGCTCTCAACTTACTGATCCAGTCTGAGCAAGGCAGTGCGTGGCTGCCATGTTCCTGAACCCGGTCAATGTGGGTGCTGTGCCCAGACTGAGGGCACACTTCCTTCTCTTCCTGTCCAGTCTTTGCCCTGGTCTGGACCCTCACTGCCTCTTACAGGACTAATGCTGCTGCTGCCCTCCCCCGGCCTTCCCTTCCCGACCATCCCACATGCTGCCCTCACAGTGCTGCCTAAGAATGATCTGAGAAGCATTCTCATTCATGCGAAACATCCTGCCTGTGCATGGAGACCAGTTTGAGTCTCACACCAACCCTGGCGCCATACTAGCTGTGATCTCTCAGTCCCCAACCTCCTGTGCCCTTCAGAGAGACAGCATCCTAGACCATGAAGCTGAAGTAGACCTTTCCAAAGTGCGCCTGACCCCACTTTGCCATGTAGATGAGGAAGGTCGGGGGCAGAGAAGTTGATTCCTCCAAAGCCATGTGGCTCAGCAGGTGCAAAAGCAGCACAGTAGCCTGTCATTATAGAGGGCCACTTTCCCTTAAATCACCAACCCTTTCCCTGGCAGCCTTGTGTGGCTGAGTCTCAACACCCCACAGACACAACGAGATGCCTGCTTGCACCTGCAGGCAGATCTGTCTCAGATACTCTCTGTGAGGAACAAGCCCCAAGTCCGGAGGCAAAATGGAGACAGGATTGCTGATGGCCCCAGGCTGCAGCTCCATGTGCGCAAAGCCTGGGGCAGTGCTTGTCAGCCTTGGTGTGTACTCAGTGAGGCCTGGCTTTGGTCCAGACTTTGGCCGCATAGGTTTCTTCCAACTACTTCAAGCATCTCTCACCCTGATGGTGATGGAGAGCAGCTGCAGGCAGGTCCCAGGTCTGAGGACCACAGAGAGAGCCATGCTGCTCCAGCCACTGCCACAGGCAGAGGAAGATAGTGCTCATGGAGAGACATGACCTCACCGAACCCAGAGGAACCCCTTCTCCTCAGGCCGCCTCATATAGCGCAGTGCCGCAGAGCATCCCTGCCCAGGAGAGAGGAGCCGTTCATGGAACAGTGTTCTAAGAGATGCTGGCAGCAGACCCTGTGAATATTTTAATTCCTAGTCATAGCAAGGAGACTCCTTCCTGACTCCATGAGAGGCCATGTGGCTGGCTTCATATAAATTCTGGTAGGAGACGATACACACCTGAAATGTCAGGTGACCTCAGATTTCTTGCTTGGCTATTCAGTGCAAAATAGCCTTATCCCAGGCTTTTCATTACTGAGATTTTCCTTGCCTTCTTTATTGGTTTTTGGCTGATTCTACAACCTCATCTAACAGGTCGTACTTAACTTCCCAGAGTACCCATGTTTTTATAATTTTCAGCGAGATAAAAGAGCTAGCCCTTCTCTTGAAATCAAATTTCCAGTGCCCTCACAGAATGAAATTAAGAATTGGTTTTTAAGTCAAATCAGCATTTAATTGTGACTTTGAAACGATCTTGCAGCCTCTGTCTTTGCACCTAAAACTAGCAAGCATTCCTTGCATTTCTTGCATGTCATTTCTGATATGCATGCCGTTACCTGGTGGCTTGGCAGGTGAACTGATGACTGCCATAGAGGAATCCATCTCTCCAAACCACTGGTCCACAGGCACTGGAACTGCCCATGGAAATCACCTTGTCCACATCTTTTTTTTTTTTAACCTGGGTGTGTTCATTCCTAGGTTGGTTGGTTCTTTATTCATTTGCTTGTTTAAGTTTTACATTGTTATTTCCATTGAGTGGCAGAGTTATGGATTTGGGTAGTATGTTCTTATCAGCTATTGATTTTGACTGGAATATCACATAAGAATCTGTTCATTTCAGTTGTCCATTTTTTGACTGGGTCTTTTATTTTAGGGGTTCCAATTTTTTTGAGTGTCTTATGTATTCTAGATATTAGTCCTCTATCAGCAGGCAAATAGGTTTTCCAATCTATAGGCTCACTCTTTTCTCTGTCGGTTGGTTCTTTCACTGTGCAGAAGTTTTTAATTTGAGGTGATCCCATCTTTTATTCTTACTGTTATTTCCTGTGCAATTGGGGTTCTGTTCAGAAAGTCCTTGCCTATCTCTATATTTTCAAGTGTTTTTATCTATTTTATCTAACAACAGATTTGGTGTTTCTGTTTTTGTAGCTAGGTTTTTGATCCATTTTTATTTGATTTAGCAACAGTGTAGGACATGTGGATTAAGACTCATTCTTCTGCATGTGGACAGTCAGTTTCCCAGTGCTGTTTGTTAAAGAGGCCATGTTTTCTCCAGCAGATGTTATTGATCCCTTTGTCAATGGTCAGGTGTGCTTCAGATTATTTTTGCATCCTTGATTCTGCTCTTCTGATCCACGTGTCTGTTTTTTGCACCAGTGCCACACTGTTTTTATCGCTGTAGTTTTGTGATATAACTTGAAATCTGTTACTGTGATGCCTCCTGTTTTTCTCTTGTTGCCCAGGTCTGATTTGGCTATTCTGGTCTGTTCTGGTTCTACATAAAATTTGTGATTGATTTTTCTAGTTCCATGAAGAATGCTTGGTGATATTTTGCTTCAGACAGCATTAAATCTAGGTATCATTTTTGGCAGTATGGCCATTTTGACAGGGTTGGTTCTGCCTAATCAGGAACAGGGTATGTGCACGCTCATTCTCCCTGTAAGCTTCTTCCTATCCAGTCCTCTGATCTTCCCACACAAACTGAGCTTCTGGGGCTCCTGTCCATGGACTGGGGTGGAAGTGCAGGGGAGAAGGCAATGGAGGGTCATACTTCCAAACTCTCTCCTGCTTACTTGCTGTCAGTTATTGGTCACTCACTAAAATAAGACACATAAGACTACATGGAAGATCTGTAGTGGTGCCTAAGGTGTCAGTTGTTCTGCACAATGATCCAGATCACCCTGTGGAATGCTGTGGCCTTCAAATTCAAAGCTAGCACATGAAGTGGAGACAGAAGGATGGACGTGGAAACTCACACCCACCTCTCATTACCAAAATCACTCTTTATCTTTCCTGAAACCACCTCTCAGGCCCTCAGCTGTCCTCAGAGCTTGAACATCACTTTTGCTTGTCTCAAATGTCTTGCTATCACCCCATTCAGATTTCCTCAAAACAACGTATGTGCTGTGCTGTGTTTGCATTTCAACTGGAAAGGCCAGCAAACATGTGACTAACAGAGCAGACACCATCTTGTTACTCAAGCCAAAAACCCGATTCTGTGAACAGGTCCTCAATGAGTGCACACTTTCTCCAGCCAGGACAGTGGATGACATGGCAGTGGTCAGCATCTTCTTCCCTTGCACAGCAGCAAGGCTGCCAGTCCTGGAGCTCAGCAGAGAAGGAGCAAGCTGAGACCAGGGCGCAAAGGGAACTGTGAATGGCTGTGTCCTTCTTCAAGCACCTTGGCGTTTGCTGTTGGCAGTGAGATATAGGGCAGTGATGCAAAGACCATGCTGCAGAGACCCAGGGAGGGCAGAGGCCAGCGGCTAGGAGCTGGAGGGCAGCTGGTTCCCCTCAGCAGGAAAGGCACTTTGCAACAGGTTAGGTTAAGTCTGAGCTGATTGAGGGCTCAGCCCTCATCGTGGTGACAGATTATGGTGGTGGCCCTCAGGAGGGTGATGTGGGCAAAGATGCAGAAGAAAGTGGCAGTGAGGAGGAGGAGGAGGAGGACAGCCCTGCACTGACAGTGTGGAAGATAACTGATAGATGCTGACAGTGATGGTGATCAGAGGAGGCTGCCTCCCCCACTGCCATTGTTTCCTGGGGGCCTCTCTTTGGGAAAGAGGGCAATAATTAGAAGCCTGGAGGGAGAGGAGGGGGTGAAGGGTGAACAGTTCCTTCAGTTTTGCCTGGTGTCATCTGCCCTGCTGCCTTCTGGGAGTGAAACCCTTTTCAGTAAAGTCCCCACTCCCCCAGATACACCCAGCCCTGGCTCGGCTCTGCTCTGCAAAGGAGGCCACAGCTGCCAAATCCTCCAGCTGCAGGCTCTGGCAGCTGCTTCAGGGAACAAAAGCCGCCTGCCAGGAATAGAAGCCCTAAGGCCAAGCCTGGGATACAGTGGTCCCATTCAAGGAGTGTCAGGGCAGCCCATGTGCTCTGGTCTTATGCAGACTTTGTCCATATAGGTCAGGAGATTGGCAGGGGGGCCAATTCCCAGCCTGAACCTCTGCTGGTTCCCAGAGGTCCTGTAAGACTGCAGATGAACCCTGCCACTGCAGAGGGCCGAAGTGCAAAGATGGGCCCAGACCACAGCAGGTACGGGTGCCAGTTGCCAGGCCTGTGGCAGAGAGGCCCACAGACCTGGTGACTCATGTTTTCTTCCACCTGTGGACCCCATGGAGGCCAGGCCAATGGGAATGTACACCAGGGACAGGTGCCACATGTCCCTTCTGGGCTACAACATTCCTTGTTGACTTGGGGAGAAGGAAGCATGGAAGAAACAGAAAGAAAGATGGATTAAAGCATGTAATGAAAAGTAAGGCAGGGAAAACCTAAAAGCTGGCCTGCTGCCTGGGTCCTGAGCCCTCCCGACATGCTCATGTATCCGGGGAAGTTGGCTCAGCCCCAACAGGTGCTGGGCACTTCTGTGGAGATGGAGAGTGTTACCCTGGGCACACAGGGGAGCATCTGCTCTCAGAACCTGCAGCCCACCGAGAAGAGACCTTTCAGAAACAAGCACATCTACAATGTGTGCATGTGTGGAGGGTACACGCTCCAACTGGAAGCTGAAGTAGCAGGAAAGACAGCAAAGAAAGCTGTCTGAGGGAGGATGGGGGCAACCCCAGGGTCACAGTGAAGCAGGGACAGGAAGTAGAAGATAGGCCTGGGTCTCAGGAGCTCTGGTCTGAGACTGCTCGTGGATTATAGCAACTCGGCTGGCAGCTGATGTGCATGACATTCCACCCCAGCCCACAGAACGGCCACGAAACACACATATGGTGAGAGATGCATGGCTGCCTCCCAGCCCTCCTCAGCATCCTCACTCTGCTCCCAAGGTACGAGGACACAACTTTACAAAGGAACCACAGGAGGGGACATGACAGGCCAGGGTGGGGTGGGCAGCAGAACCCCTTCCCTAATCAACACCCTGTTTAGTGAGTTGACCCCGGGTGCCAGAACAAGGACACTCCTGTGTCCAGGTGCCAGCGAAGTGACAGAAGGAGAAGTTTGGGGCCGGAATGGGATCCTGTGGGAGGAGGAGTAGCCTCCCCTGCCTCCTCAATGACTGTGCGATGTCATTGTCAGCAGGTGTGACAGATACACAGACTCAGCAGCATCCCTGCACCGACAGCAGTATTTACTCCAGCCCAAGTTTACTGTGCCCTATTAGGACCAGAGATGAACATCCCCAGGCCAGTTCCAGCCTGATTTCCGTGGCAGAAGGAGAGCAGAGCAGCCACATCTTGGTTGAATAACGATGCCTTTTGCATTGTTAATAATTCCAGGTGCATGAAAGCTACCATCCCGGGCCTCAGAGCACATTTCCTTTTCCATGAATCTTTCAAAAGCCAAATATATGGGATCTTATTTCAAAAATTAGATTGTGTTCCACCACTGTGCTGTTCAAATTATGAATTGGTCTCGCTAGACGCTGGAGCAGCAGTTGCTGATCCTGCCCAGCTGAGAAGTCAGAATCTTTGAATTTTTTTTTAAACGTTGTGGACCCTGGAGGCCACTGATGTGTGGTTAAATGAGGGATCCAAAGGGTCATGTGACCAGAGTGCCTGTGACCACTGTCCTGTGCCAGACCAGGAGTGAGGAGATGCCCTGGCTGCACCTAGGAGTCAGCACACAGGAAACATCACCTGGGGAGTGTGCAGCAGTATGGGCACAGGAGGAGCTCGACGTGAACAGCAGTGAACAACCTGCTGCTTAACCCCAGGCCCAGTCATACTTGCAAATGATTCTGCTAGCAGGAGAGGCAGCGTCGCTCACAACTGTGCCTCGTACAGTGATTATATGTTGTCATCATGAAACCACTGAGAGCACACATCCTAATCGCACATATCAGGAGTCCTCAGCCTCCCAGCACCCCACATGCAGGCAGAGGAGATTCTGCCCACGCTGTGGCCCCTGGCATGTGAGAGACCTCCCAGAAATGCTGATGTGTCCCCTTACCTTCCGTCACAGTGGGTCAGGGTGATTCTTCCCAAACTAAAGGATTGCTGCAGGAGTCACGTGGTTTGCCTGGACCCTTGGCTAGGTGACCCTCCTAGGCAGAGAAGTCATGTATCTTCAAAGCGAGGATGTTAGGGTCGAAAGTGTCCATACTACCTGAAGTAGCCCTGTCTTACATGTCCGTGTGCTATGCCATTCCCCAAACTGCAAGACAGGCCCTGGGTGGGGGGAATCCACATCCCATGCCGGACTCCGGCTCCTCCATGGGAGGGAGTGTGTCTCCTTGATAGACACTGCCTCAGTGTTTCACCCTCTGTGTTGAATAAGTGCATGAATAATAGGAAATGGTCAGTTTCCCTTAGGTCCAGGCTCAGTCCCTTTCCTATTGCTGATAACACAGTAGCACAGACTGGGCAGAGGTTTGTTGTGACCCGTGGGTCTGGTCCAGGGCTAAAGGGCTGCGCTGTTGGTGACTTCCTGCCAGAAGGGCCCAAGGTGGCCCAGGAGAAGTGGATCAGGATGATTCTTCCCAAACTAAAGGATCACTCCAGGAGTCACGTGGTTTGTCTTCTACCCCACTTGGTAGAAGACAGGATGTAGGAGAGACCTGGCCAGACTGGCTCCTCCAGCAGCCCACCCCGGCATCAGTTCACCAGCTATATAAATGGATTGACTCACCCATGAGAGCAGCACCACGGCGATCTCTTAAAGGTCCTACCTGATCTCTCTTCTCAGTACCTCAGTCATGGGATCAGATTTCAACACAAGTTTCAGGGAGGACAAGCTGTAATCAAGTCATAGCCGGTGGCAGAGATGTCCTTTCCCAAGGTCCCCTATGGCCAGAAGCTGTTTGGGAATTCCTGCGGTGCCTCCTGCCTCTCTGATTCTTTGCATTTAGTCTTATCCATTCACTTCTATCTTTAATAGATGCATCTGATGTCCAACTTTAAGTGTCTTAAATCTAATCCATCCACAACACCAAACTGTCTATAGTAAGATACCAACCAGTGTCACTCGGTGAGGCAGGTGGACAGGTTTCCCCCAGGTGCCCAGTGTGATCTGGGTGGCACGAAGACCTGTGTGGCACTGGGCTTTTCCTGGCCTCTGCATGAGCCCCAGGGACTGTCCAGATGGGCTCCTAGACCCATGGCAGGGGCAGGCATGTGTTTCAGAGCAGAGCATTTGTAACAATGCACTGCTTTATAACCACACTTGAATTATAGCTGTTACAGTTTTTATTCAGTATTGATGACTCTAAAACTATTGTGCGATTTGGAAAGTAACCGAAGCCTGTGTGAAGTGAGGGTTTGGGGCGGACTTCTGCCTGTCCCTGTCTCGTCTCGCACCCCTTCCTGGCTGTCCTGTGCTCCGCCATCTCCCCTCTCACTGTCACCAGCCCCTCACAGCTGCTCCAAGCACCTTCCTGTGTCCGTGCCCTGCCTTACCCTTTCTTCTCTGTACACAGATCCTAGACCCCAGGAGGGTGGAGGTGGCACCCCCACTCACTGCTTTCTGGCTTGACCTTAAAAGAGTCCTGGAATCTCTGAGTTTCCTGTTTGCCCCCTACATAAAGAGCCAGTTAGATCGTGTATTGAAGACCCCTAATTCCAATAATCAGCTGGATTCTGGCACCAAATTGTCCTAATGCTGTGAGGAGCTGGCAACACACCTGGCTGGGTGCAGTGTGTCTCTGATGAAGTATTTTAGACAAGACACCTGGGACATTATGTAGGGTATGGGTGTAGTTTACCACAAACTGTAAATTTTCAGAGCAAGAGAGAAAGAAACCACCTTTCAGAGTTAAGGCACCAAGATGGCACTGTACTGAAAGAGGTCAGCAGCTACACTGATAGGATTAACTGCATCTGCAAGAAATAGCCTTTCCTTCCCTGAGGTCAAGGAGAAAGGGCTGTGTTGACCAACCTCAAAGGGAAGAAGGTTCCAGTCTACTCCCTGTTCAGTTAGCTTGAGAGTCAAGGTTTCCCAGTGTGGTCTGCACTCTGCACGCACAGCACTGGACCTCAGCGGCACACACAGAGAAGGTCGCCCTCTCTTGGGCGAAAGTTTGAATCCGCAAACGTGTGAATTTTTTCCATAGTTAATGATTAAGAAAATGGTGGAAAAGGGACAAACACTGTTATCTTTGTGTGCGGCCTAGCTGCAGCTGCTGTCTCCAGCCTGCTATGGTCTAACTTTCTGCCTAACACTAGCATCGGAAACTACCTAAGGTTTTCCTAATATTGAGTGTGGTACATGTGCTGGCTGAAGATTTTCTGCTGTTAAATGGATTTTTTAAAAAAACATTTCCAGGTTCATTTTCCATCCTCCTGCTGAGGAGGCAGATAAGAACTCTGCCCCCAGCTTGCCTCTGAGTTCGCCTCTTGAGGAAAAGCAGGCAGCAGAAGCAGGACAGTGCTGTCCCCAAAGGAGCCATATCTGCCTGATGGGCTCTGGCAGCCAAGGGACTGCACACTGCAGCATTTCTCTTTGTACGGAAAGCACCTTCTCTCACACTTAGAACGAGCTCACGTTTGTAAGAATCAAGCGTTCATTTTAGTCACGGAAAGGAAAAGGGCATTTGACCCAAATTACAGAAACTACTGAAGTAAAACGGTTCCATTTTTCTTCGTGCGTCCTGCGCCCCTCCTGCCCGCTGAGGAGCTGGGTGCTGGGAGGAGCGGGTGGAGGATCCCTGCGGGGCCGGCAGTCACGCCATCAGCGCCCAGTGCCACCACTGCAGTTCAGGGACAAAACGCAGTTTTGAGAACCCTTCCAAGGCTGTGCCCTGGGTCCTTCTGTTCCCTGCACACGCAGATTCTGGGGAAGTGGGAAGGGGAAGACTGGTGTGACACTGATTAGTAAGGAAAAACTGCTAGAAAGGGAATGGACAGAAGCAAGAACACACCAACACCCAGGGCAGCATAAGAGAGAAGTCAGGCTTCCCAGGGACAAGAACGGGTCCCGGAGGGGAGGACGAGACCAGGACCAGCAGCCCCAGGTGCAGCAGGGACTTGGCAGAATCAGACGGCAGGGCAAACCCAAGAACCTTTTGGAAAGTAAGAGCGTGCAGCTCTACTTGAGCTGCAGCTCATTCCTCCAGTGTCTGGAAGCACGAAGAACTGCATGTGCTGGGCCCTTGTAGGAAAGGGGGAAGTAGGAAGCAGCGTGTGAGTGAATTGCTGTGGGGTTTGGGGTAGAGGTGTCACCTGAGGGTGAGTGTCTAATGAGCTGCTCGCTGACATTAAATTGGAAAAGTAGGGAAGCAGCAGCCAGGACTCTGGTGCTGAGGCAGTGGAAGGAGCACACAGAGAGGCCTTCGGCAGAGAGATCGGCAAGGTCCAGGCATGCAGGCAGGTGTGGCCTGAGAGAAAGAGACACAGAGGAAAAGAGGGAAGGAGAGACAGAGAGACAGAGACAGACAGAGACAGAGGCAGAGAGAGACAGAAAGAGACAGAGACAGAGACAGAGACAGACAGACACAGCAGCAAAGATACAGAGACCAAGAGACAGAGGCAGAGAGACAGAGACAGACAGAGAGACATACAGAGACAGAGAGACAGAGACAGACAGACATACAGAGACAGAGAGAAAGGGGCAGAGAAAGAGAGGTAAAGAGACAGACAGAGGCAGAGAAAGAGAGACAGAGACAGAGGCAGACAGAGACAGTGGCAGAGAGAGACAGAAAGAGACAGAGGCAGAGATACAGAGACACCTCCCCAGAGCAGAGCCCCTCGGTCTGCTTGGGCGAACCTGAAAACTCGACCAGGCCTCCAGATGAGTTGTACCGAGGCGAAACCTGGTGTTTCATGGGGTAACCCCACCCACTCGACTGGACCGTTGGCCTTGAGGGCTTGTCAATGGAGGCATGATCATAGAGAACTTGGTTTCCTGCCTGCTTACTGTCTTTGAGCACAGGAGCGTTTCCACCTCCTGCCATAGCAAGCTGTGTACACCCATATTTGTTACAGCATAATTTGAAGCAGCCATATCTCTTCCCAATGTGAGAGGCCAAGGGAGTAAATAAACCCAAAAGTACAGTTATTATCAGAGCCAAGATGACTAATTGGGTGATAGAACAATGGAGATGAGGGTGGAGAAAATTGATTAATCGAATGAGCCATCATCTTTATAACTGAGCAACAAATCTGAAGATAACATTATGTAATACAGCATCCAATATTAATCCCCTGCTATCTTCTCTCTAATTTGGTATTTCCTTAATTGTTTTTGTGTTAACTAATGCAAAGACAACATTATGTAATACAGTACCCAGTGCTAATTCCCTGCTATCTTCTTTATGATTTTGTATTTCCTATATTGTTTTTGTACTATTTTGGTTTATATGTCTCCATTCCTCTGTCTTTAAAATAAAATAAATAAATAAAAAGATACAGAAACAAAGAGACAGAGGCAGAGAGAAACAGAGATGAGACAGACAAAGAGAGGCAGAGGCAGAAAGACAGAGGCAGACAGAGACAGAGACAGAGACAGAGACAGAGACGGAAAGGGCCGGAGGCGGAGAGAAACAGAGACAGAGAAACAGAGACAGAGACAGGCAGAGAGAAGCAGAGAGAGACAGAGACCAAGAGATGACCAGAGACAGGGCCTTGGAAACATGGCCGCAGTGTCTCACAACCCCACCCCACCCCCTTCAGCGGGAGTAGCACTTCCTCTGCAAGGCTGTCTGAGTAATGGAGCACAGACGGAGCGCCTGAAGTGAACACTGCCTCCTCCCTGGGCTCCAGAGGCCAGGAGTCGGTGCTCAGGCAGCAGCCTCTGAGCCATCGGGAGGACTCGGCCCCACACACTCCAGCCTTGCCATGGTCGCTGATGGCCCTTGGAGCTGATGGGCAGGCAGCAGTGTCCTCACCGATACCTGCTGTCATTGTCACACGAGCATGGCAAGTCCCTAAGTTCCAGTTCCCTGGTGGTAAGGACAGCAGCCACAGTGGATCAAGTTCCACCCCGAGGACCTCATTTTAACCCCACTGGCACCATACCATCTCCACCTCCTGATCAAGCCACACGCAGATGTCCTGGGCATGAAGACTACTTACTTTTTTAGAGATACAGTTCCATCCTTAAAACTTGGTTAGGAAAAAATAACAAATTCAGTAAATGTCTTTGTTTAGACATCTCTTAAAACAATGAGGTGTTTGTTTATCAAAATCAAAACCAAATTACAAGCCAATAGTGCTATTAATAATTAAACTATGCTTGCATTTCACAAGTGCACTTCAAGTCCTGATTTTTATACATAATGAAGTCAGTGCTTCGTACGATGAAAACCACTTCAGAAAATGAAACAATTACTGGTCGAAATAGTCTGACACTGATATTTGTTGGGGAAACCAGTGGTTCCTGACCTATTTGACACCAGGGATATTTTATGGAAGACAGTTTTCCCATGGATGATGGGGAGAGAGAGTTTTTGATGATTCAAGGAAATTACACTTATCGTGCATTTTATTTCTATTATTATTACTACTCTGTAATACATAATAAATAATCACACAATCCAACATAATATAAGATGGGTGGGAGCCCTCAGCTTGGTGTAACCCTCTCTGCACTGCTTGGAGGCAGGAGCAACGTAAGTGCTGCTGGTGTCCGTCCCACCCCATTCTCTTGTTTTGGTTGCCGTCCCTGCTCCACATGGAAAGGATGTTGGGAATGGAAGCAGGTTTTCAGTGCTTTTGTGGCAACCTCAGGATGTCCTGCTTTGCCTTTAATCCAGAACATATGGAGATTTGAAATCTGAAATGTACATTTAAGTGATTTGTGATCTCAAGCAATTGATTCTTGTCTGGCACAGTCAGTTCACCTGGCTTATTTACAAATGATTTTCAGATTCATTCCTTCCTAGTGCTGAGGTGCTTTTTGGTTGGGAAGTAATACTTGAACTCTCTTTTTTTAAATTAAATGTATTGGTACATTTTGTATATACATACTGATCACATTCATCATAGGGAATTTGTACCTGTATGTGGTATAAGCTGATGTTTTTCTTCCCATTCCCCTACACTCCCATCAACCCCTCTTCCTCTCCTTATGTGCAAAAGCTTTGTTTCCATTTTTTCCTTCTTTCCTCATCACTTTTTCTTCACCTTTCCCTTCCTTTCCCCTCCCCCTCCCTAGTTCCCTTTCCCATTTGAACATTTTCTTCCCATTTCACAATGTCTTTTGCACATTTTATATACACTTTTGATTTCTCACACCAGAGAAACAATGTGGTATTTTCATGTGTGTCTGATTTATTTCCCATAAGCATATGGCCTCAAGATGCATCTGTTTAGCTAGAAATGTCTCAAACTCACCCTTCTTTATGTCAGAGTCATGCTCCATTATATAAATAACACAACTTCTTCTTTAGCCATTCCTTAGTTTGTGGGCATTTGGGCTGTTTTCAAGATGTAGCTATTACAAACTGCTGCTATAAACATGGTTATGTGTATATCACTGTGGTGTGATGCTTTTAATTCTTTTGGGAAGATATCAAGAAAAAGAATAGCTGTGTCAAATGGAACTTCTAGTTCTAGTTTTTTGAGGAGTCTCCACAATGCTTTCCACAGTGGTTACACCAGTCTGCACTCCCATAAACAGTGGATAAGGGTTCTTTTTTCCCCACAGCCCCCTCCAGCATTTGTTATTAATTGATTTCTTCATAATAGCCACTCTTTCTGGAGTGAGATGGAAACTCAGCATTGTTTTAATTTGCACTTCTCCAAGATGTTGGACATCTTTTCATATATTTATTTGCCATTTCTACCTCTTCATCTGAGCAGTGTCTATTTCAGATGCCCAGTTTTGGATTGGGTCTTTAAATTTGGGGGGTCTGATTATTGACATTCTTTATATATTCTAGATATTAGTCCTTTGTCTGAGGAACAACTGACAAAAAATTTTCCACACTGTGTGTTGTCTCTTTACTCTGTTGGTGGTTTCTTCTGCTATGCAAAAGCATTTTAATGGGATAAGATCTAGTTACTACCTTGTGATTGGGGTTTTGTTCATAAAGTCTTTGCCTACACCAATGTCTTCAAGAGTTCTACCTGTTCTATCTTCCAGCAGACTTATTGTTTCTGTTTTAATATTTAGATCTGTGATCCATTTGGACTTTAGTGCATGGTGATAGACATGGGTCTAGTTTTAGTGTTCAGCATATAGAAAGCCAGTTTTTCCAACACCATTTATTAAGGAGCCTATCTTTCTTCCAGTGAACATGTTTGGCCCCTTTGTCAAAAATAAGGTGGCCAAGTGTCTTTGTTGTTGTGTCTGTATCTCCCAATCTGTTCCACAGATCCTCAGGTCTGTTTTCTGGCCAGTACCATGCTGATTTTATCATAGTAGCTTTGTAGTATAATTTCAAGTCAAGGATGATGATGCCTCCTGCCTTGCCCTTGTTGCCCAGGATTGATTTTGCTATTCTAGGTCTCTTCTGCTTCCCAATCAATTTTAGTATTGTTTTCTGTAGCTGAGATACACTGTTGGAATTTTGATTGGAACTGCATTACATCTGTATAACAATTTTTGGAAGTGTGGCCACTTCCACCATGTTAATTCTTCCCACCCAAGAGCAAGGGATGTCCTTCCATTTTCTGAGAGACTCTTCAATCTCCTTTTTCAGGATGCTGTAGGTTTTCAAAGTAAAGGGCTTTTATGTCCTTCACTGGATTGGTTTCTAGGTGTTTCATGTTTTTATTCAGTGCTATTGTGAATGGTATTGTTTTCGTAGTTTCTCTCTCAGTGAGTTTGTTATTTGTGAATAGAAGACTATTGATTTTTAAGTGTTGACTTTGTATCCAGCTATGCTACTGAATTTGGTTACTAAATCTAGAAGACTTTTGGTGGGATTTTGGGAGTCTTATGTAGAATATCTTGTCTTCTGCCAATATTGATAACTTCTTTCTTTCCTATTCTTACTCCTTTCTCTTTAATCGCTCTGGTTGATGTTTATAGAACTATATTGATTAAGGATGACAGTGGATATCCTTGTCTTGTTCCTGATTTTAGAATGAAAGTTTTCAGTTTTTGAGCATTTAATGTGATGCTGGCTGTTGGTTTGTCATAGATAGCTTTCATCAGATTGAGATAAAGACCATATATTCTAATTTTCTGTAAGGTTTTTATTCCTGTCACATTGAGTATTGTTTTCCACCCCTTGACTTTCAGTCTATGAATTTCTTCTTGAATTAAATATGTTTCTTGTATATTGTTGGGTCTTGCTTCTTGATACATTCTGCCAATCTGTTTCTTTTGATTGGTGAATTGAGACCATTAACACTGGTGGCTATAATGATATATATTTATTTATCTTTGTCATGTTATTTTCCTGTTGCTGGCTCCCTTTTCCCCACTCTATTTAATTGTTTTCTTTGCCTGGTGGATTCATCCCATTGGCATTCATGGAGGTGTAATCCTTGTTATCTCTTTCTGGAAAGTCTCTCAGAACATTTCATGTTTGTGAATTTCCTCAGATGTTCTTCATCGTGGAAGTATCTTATTTCTCCATCAATTTTGAAAGGTCTGAGTTGGAGGTTGTTTTCTTTTAGTGCTTGAATTACTTCAGGCTCTCCTTGACTTGAGGGTTTGTGTTGAGAAGTTTGCTATGATTCTGATAGTTTTTCCTTTGTAGGTGATTTTCTTCTTTTCTCTAATAGGCTTTAATATTCTATTTTCATATTGAATTTTTAGAACCTTGGCATTATATGCCTTGGGATAGACTTTTTATTATGGCACATTAGAGTTCTATACCCCTCACTTAGCTATATGTCAAGTCCTTTTTCCTTGCTAGGGAAGTTTTCTGCCATGGCATCTATGAGTAGGTTTTTATGTCATTTGTGCTATCTCCTGCTTTTTCATTGACTCTAATCAATCGTATGTTATTCTTCTTTGGATTATAGAGCAGCTTCTGGGTTGATTTCTCATGGTCCCTCGCTATTTTTAAGAAATATTTCTTTTCACGATTGCTAACTGCAATCCTGTCTTCCATATCTGAGATTCTGTCCTCACATTGGGTCATTCCACTGCATATACTTTAAATGGAATTTTTTATTTCCTGGATATCTGTTTAAATCTCTTTTATTGATTCCATTTCTTTCCTATGTTGGGCATACATGGTTTCTATCATTTTTCCTAAGCACTCCTATTTTTTTAAAATCTGTATCTGCTAGAATTACTAACCATGACTTTCATTATGGTCACCATCTCTGTAGCTATCTGAGAAATTACTTCTGATTTAATTTTTTCTAGAGCCTTGTCATTTGGTTTGTTGTTACCACTTTAGAGAATCCAAGTTGGTAGCTTTTAGATTGTTCCACCTCCTTGCCCCTGGGTTTGCCTTTGGTGAGCTGCACATCTGGGGTTGCATTTTTGTTTAACTGTCTTCTCATTTTGCATTTTTTAAGTTTAATTCCTGGGTTTATGCTTGTAAATTGCCTCCAGTAAGTAGCTTTATTGCTAGCATTTAGAACTCTTAGGAAATAACTACTCAGCAATGTTTACCAGGTGTAGCTGTGTCATTCTATAATCCGTTTCTGTCCAGGATGAACCAGCCCCAAGAATGAGGTACCTGTGGATGAATAGATAAGCAAAAGAAAAAATAAAAACAAGAGAGGCAAAATTCTGGGATCAAGGGGCTAGCAGGCTCTTGGACTGAAGCCCCATTACCATTTTCAGTAACCTTTTATTGAGAAAGAACAAAGGAAGCAGCTGGGAAAATGGGAGGATATCAACCCTTTTAGCAAGGACAACACAATTCAATTATCACATAAATAAGACTCAACTAGGTAGCCATCATGTTATCATTCCTTCGGGCATATCTCAGGAAAGCATCTAGTGTTGTCCCTTGGCCTTCCACAGGGACACAGGTGCTTCAATAATGTCCTTCCCACCAATGCTTTTGCTAGACGTCCTCCAGAACCCCAAAATCATGGCTTGGTCAGGCCTGAGACAATACTTTGAAAAAGTAACTAAACAATGTCCTTCTCACATAGCTGGCTTTTAGGTTTTGAGATTGTTGCAGGATCTTATCTCCTCAATTTACTGGGGATGAGAAATTGCTGCCTCCTTGGCCTAGCCCCTGGCTCTTTGGCACTGGCTTATTGTATTTTTTATTACCCTCAAACAATCTCAGTCTTAGTATATCAGGAAGAACAATTGGTTAGAACGATTATGTCACTTTGGCTAATGTGACACAATCAGCAATAACAGTAGCATCAAACAGCCTAGAAAATGACAAGCTGAGGGAACTGTTAATTTGCCACCTTTAACCGTATGAATTAGATTAGTGGTAATATAACAAAATCTAAACTGAACCAGAAAATTGTATACAGTAAGTAAGCCCTCAATATGGCCATTATATCCTCAGGGGAGAAAACTTAAAAGAGGTTAGGGGAAAAAATAGAGAAATAGAAGAAAAGGAAGAGATTAAAAGCAAGGCTAGAGGACAAAGAAGATCAAGCAGACTTTGGGAAACTGGTGCAGAAGACAGGAGGGAGAGAGAAAAGGAAGAACTGGAAACAAAAACAGGACAAAACAGCAACAACAACTAGAAACCATGTTCATACTCATAGGAAAACAATGGGGAAAAAAGTGGACAAACAGTAAAAAAAACAAGAGAGGAAGAAAATAAAGAAAAAAGGAAAGAAAGAGGAAGAGGAGAAGGAGAATGAGGAGGAGAAGAAGAAAACCCCGCTTCAAGGTGTGTCTCTGCTACCACTGGTAGACAACTCGAGCAAACAGAGTCCAGATCCACATCTGTAAATCCCAGCAAGCCAGCAGCAGCTCCAGCAAGGTAGTGGATTATTCCAGTGAGCCTGCACCCCTCTTTGCACCGAAGTTCAGGCTGGCATCCAACAGTTCCTGCAACTCCTACAGTCTTGAACTAGACTAGGAGCCACTAGGTGGACCCAGCAGCCACTCTGAGTCCTGAGCTCAATTATCCTTTCTTCAGAATAGCCCCCAACCAGTCACCTCTCTTGTGGGCAGTCCCACAGGAAACAACTCACCACCAGCTACTGCAGTCAGCTGCAGTCTCTTGCTCTGCTTTACTGGTGTGCTTCACCGTGAATGCCTCTGGGGTTGCCAGAAGTCACTGGGCTTCTCCAAGTTCAAGCAGCCCCTCACACACAGTTAGACTGGACTCAGGCAGTAAGTACCACCTCACTCATCCTTCTTGTTCATTGAAGTTTCTCTGTTCATTCTCCCTGTGGGCCTCAGTTCTTGCTTCAGATCTTTTCTTGATCCCAGGGACCCACTTCCCTCCTTCTTCTCTTCCTCCAATTACTATATTCAAGTGTCTAGACACCAAATCTCAGACAGGCTCTTTTTCTGCTGCTCACCACTCTGCCGTCTTCCCAGAAGTCACTTAAACTCTTTAAAGTTGAGAGAAGTAATCATGCACCAGGTGGGAGAAAGAAGGTGCAGGCTCACTCTCTTTCAGAATCTCTGCTGTTTGAAACATGTCAAAAATCCTAATGCTTACTCATTCATTTGGCTGTGAATGCACATACTTTACCTGTAGACTTACACATAGTTGTCATTCTCTCTTAAAGGGACGGATAGAGAAGGTCGAATACATCACGAGAATAAGCAAGTGTTGCAGCCCATTATGGGTCACTGAAATGTGCTGCAAATGATATCAGATTTTCCCAGAAGAATGACTCTCATAACTCAAACACTCTGACGAGTAATCTACCTTTAGACAGCCATTTTACTACTATGTACAAGAGAAGATTGTGTGCTCCATGTCCATCTCCTACAGAGCTGTGTGAACAGATGTGAGTTAAGGGTGTGTGCCTGAGTCTGGTTGACAGTTTCAGTTACATCCTGCAAAACATTAAGTTTGTGTGACATTTTTCAGCTGACCTACATTTCTCTATGAAAGACAGTGTGTAGGGTCACATTCATAGGTGACCTTTTGACCTGAGAAGTGAAATCAGTGAACTGAAAGCTGTCTGGTCTTGGCAGCCAATCTGTCTCTGTGCATACAGACACAATCCAGTTTTCCTGAGGTGCAATCATTCCAAGATGTGAATAACTGTGTGGTGTTGGCTGGCAACAAAAGTTTACACTATATCCTCCTTGTGCACATCCTGTAAAGTATAATGCACAGAAACAAGCACTGCTGTCTTGTTCTCAACACCAGTAGACTCTTCAACCTGCTCTTCTCTAACAGTTGTGCCTCAGTATCCTACACATTTCATCAGTTTGTCTAGTTATGGTGCTATCTGAAGGAGGAGCACATGGCATCTTTTAAACTGCAGCACTAACTAAAAGTTCAGGACCAGTGTCCTCGTCAGCAGGCAGGACCAGTTCTTCACCAACAGCAAAGGGCTTCTTAACTTTAGTGATACAGTGAGCCACTAAGAATGATGCTCTTGGTGCAGGCATATCTGATGAGGTGGTGACCTTCAATAACTGCTTCTGCTTTTCGAGTTTATTGAAAAAAATCTCTAGGTTTCCATGTGGCAAAGCAGCTCTGAAGGTTTCATAACTTCCTTAGATAGGCAATAGCCACATACACACAATGGAGACTGTGAATCACCTTTGCAGTTTAAGATGACCTCTTGGTATTTTCTTTCCAGTGCAGTTTTCTTGCTGGCATCTTAAAGTCTTCTGGAGTCCCATCATTGGGTCTTTCCCTCATTCTGAAGAAATTCTCCAGTGATATTTGCTTTGTACTCATTTTAGCTAAGATTAGCTTCTAGGCTTCCAAACTTGTGATTGAGACAAGTGTATGTAGTGTGGGAAAGAGGAGCAGATGGAAATGATAAGTCAAATAATGAGCAATAACATGCAAACTAAATAAAATACCTAAATACCTAATACTTAATGAACCTAAGTACCTAAATAAACTATATAAAATAACATGCAAACTAAATTAAGTGTCAGATTCTGACTTAAAGCCTGCCACCATATACAGCTGTACAATTGAGGTTCATCATCTCACTTGTCCCTAGAAAGCCTGCCACAGATGCAGGCAGGCTTAACTGTCACCTGCCTTTCACTGATAGGGTTTTGATAGGTATCTGCAAGCAACTGATTTATTATGGTCTCTGCAGTCAACCCTCCCTGCTAAAGTTCATCTGTATTTGCAGCCACTCACTAGTGCTAGTATCACTGCCTCAGCTCCTCCTGAGATCATCTGGGATTAGAGCCTCATAAGAAGTGCACAACCCCATGAATGAATAAAAGAATAATGCCTAACTTCAAAAAAAAAAAAAAAAAAGAAGTGCACAACCTAGATCCCTGGCCGTTGCTCTTCTGACAGGAGGTAGAGCTCAGGCAGTAATGCAAGCTATGGGGAGTGGCTGTAAGTACAGATGAAGCTTCACTTGCTCACTCATTTGACTGCTGCTCACCACCTGCTGTGTGGCCTGGTTCCTAACAGAATGGGTCTGTCTATGGCCTCGAGCTCGCGGACCCCTGGTGTCTATGCAGAGAAAAGCATTCGCAGGTGGTGCAGCTCATTGCAGGCTGCGTTTTCCCATCACACAGTTCCTCAACACAAAAAGACACACTGCCAGGCCATTGCTGTTTCTGGCTGCCAACCTACATTTGCTGGTGTCACTGATTCCGACAAAACAATACTGGTGCATGAAATTAACAACCTCATACACAGATCACAGCAAGCTTGGTGGACAAAAGACTACATTTATCTTCTGGAAACAGTTGGACGCAATTCCAGTAGAAGTCTTGCCACACCTCTTGGTCATTCAAGGCAAGTCCATGGAGACAGAAACATGTATACCTCCTCCCTGGTGTCCTGGACCTCAGCTCTAGTGCACTGTAGCTGACATCAGGCCATCAAGGACCGGTGTGCATCTTCTGAGGAGCAAGAGTGCTCAGGAAGCTGTGGGTTGGTGTTTAGCTTGTTGTTTCCTGGTGTTTTGTGATCTGGTGCAAAGTAATTATATAATGCTCTGTTTGATATCTTCATCTTCAGGGCCCTTACCATGAAACCACCACCCTGATGTTCACAATTGGTGAACATGACGCCAGGTGTCCCATGACACCTGGAAGGAAATGGGCTGTGTGGAGTGTGGTCCCCAAGAGCAGCTGGCCATTTCCTGTAGGAGATGCCTTGGCTCTCCCAGGCCAGAGCTGGGTGGAGCTGCATCCTCTTCTTGGAGTGATAAGCTCTTCCTGCTCTGTGCGTTTGCTGCCACCTTCCTTATACCTACAAACAGGCCCAATGAAGTAAACTAAAGAGCATTCTCACACCAAGTGCACACTCCAGGGCAAGTGAAGTGGTAGGTATAGGTGATGGCCCTGTGGATCTGTCAAGGACAGACACTCTGCTTTAAGGTCATAAAGTGCTCTCTGGTCTTGGCCTTTTCTGCTTCACAACATAGAGTAGATACAGCCCACAGTTGAGTAGGTACAGCTTTGTGGGTAAAAGATCACACCCCTACGTTACAAATGTAGGGAAGGTGGCTCAAGCAGCTGACGACCCTCTTCAGCAGAGGGGAGAGAAGAATCTGTCTGATCTTAGCCATTTCTCTTCTCTCAAATGTGACCTGTGGGACTCAGCCCTATGTGCTGTCTCCATCCTAGACACATACACACACACACACACATACACACACACACACACACACACACCTCCAACACTTGTGCATGTGACTGATCACACAGGTCTATGCTCTGAGGTGTATCTGCAAATACAGGAATGCACATGTGTTCTCTCTCTCTCTCCTCTTTCTCTCTCTCTCCCTATCTCCCACACATACACAGTCCCAGCACAGTAGGTTGCTCTGTTCTCAACACACACATCCTGTCTCACTGACACATGCACACAGCTTCTTACCATTCATCTCTGCTCCCTAGATTATTCCTACTTCGTTCCTATGGTGCATCTTACAGGATCTTCATTTAACACAAGGCATATCCCCCTTTTCTTCAGTCTTTATTTTCAGTAGATCCCCTAGTTCCTTTCCACGTTGAAAGCTTCCAGAAACTATTACTACTTTTTACAGTCTTTTTGCACAACAAAACCACCTCCTTGACCCTTGTCTTCAACATCATACATAGCCATAAAAAAAGCAAGTGGCGTGTGTATCCAATGATTCCCTGAATAGCTGTCCTGTCAAGGGCACTATGTTAGATGCTGAGCACCCACAAGTGAGCAAAATACACAAGCTCCGCTCCTTGGAGGAAGATGGAAAGGCCCTAGTCCTGCCTGTCTGAGCACAGAGTCCACATGAACAGCCAAAGCTTCTGTTAATTAGCTGGCAGGATTGAGCAGCAAGTCCTGAGTGTGAAGCAGCTTCACATGGCTGGTAGAGACTTGGAAAGGTGCAGCCCTGACCCAGACCAACACACAGAGGGGACGAAAGAAGAAACTGAATGAAGGCGCCAAGGTGATCAGGTCCCCCCGCTACGTGGAGAAGGATGAAGGGCAGCTCAGAGCAGGAGAGAGCTGGGCTGAAGGTTTCATCTCTTCCTCGGGTTGGTGCAGTGACCAATGACACATTTGTCGGTTCTGGCAGCAAATGTGTCTTCGTTACCTGCAAATCCCTTCTTTGGGTTTGATGGTGCCACATAGGAGCTCTGACATTAAGACCTCACATCAGTGTGTGTAATGTTCCATCTGGATGCGGCCCCCAGAGCCTCCCCTGCTGACAGGCAGGTGATCAGACTGTGGGAGTGGCACAGCTAACTGTGATGTGAGGAGGTGGGCGTGGGTAGAAAAGCTGGGTCACCAGAGGTGTGGCCTCCCTCCTGGGCTGCTGCCCTCACTCTGCTTCCTGGTCCCCATGACGTGAGCAGCTTTTCTCCCACTGCACCCCTCTACCATACCATTTCTTCTTTGGAACCAGCCGACCATGGGCTAAAAAATGAGCCAGGATAAAGCTCCCGTCCTTCAAGTCATGAGTGTTGGGTATTGGCATCACGGCAACAAGAAAGTAACCAAGACAGTGTTACGCCAAACATTACACTGATGCCCCGTAAAATCCATTCCAATTTGTGTTTCTTATTTATGTGTCTGCACACATGGTTCCATCTATCTTTCTCCTCTGGAAAATTCCACCCTGGTCTCTTTTCCTAGGATCCATGCTGATGTTTTACCCTCATCTACCTCAGCTGAAATTGCAGCAGGTCACGTAGCTGGTGTTGGGCATTCTCTTGCTGAATTACAGCTTCCAACTCCTGACCTCTCAGCTTTGTAAGAAATAGGTGCTGAATGGTCTTTTTCTCAATTCTTTCAAGCTGCCATCTAAATGGTATTTTAAATCTAAGCCAGCTACCAAGTAAATTCATTTTCTGTGCTCAAGCCAGAGACAATCTGTAACCATCATTACACTGTACATGATTTCATGAAGTTGACTACACTGAGGGCCTAATGATCACTTGGTGGCCAAAACTTCATTTGTGGCATCTGCCTCAGATGTGTTATGACTGCTGCTATGGAGGGATTTCTGCCCATGGCTAGGGAAGGTGGAGCCTTCTAGAAGGAAGTTGCAGAAACAGTGTCTTCACACTCACACCCTGGGGTTAGGAGCTGGGGAGGGCAGAAGTGTCTTCTCTTCTTATGCCTGATATCCAAAGGAACACCTTCCATAAAATACACTCTGCAAATATTTCTAGGATTAAAGAAATGCAGCTGGGCCTCTCTGAATTTCCATGATACTCTGTGTCTTGGTTCTACAAACTCCTTGCTGTCTTATCTTTCATAAGCATCTCAGAAAACTGACCTTTTACTATGACTTCCCATGGTTCATAGCTGGAAAGGGCAGCCTTATTGCCAACAAGCACTCTTAGCCTGGGAGCATTTACATTCCTCTTACTTTCTGGAAAGTGATCTTTGTTCTTGGAAGTAACTGAAGATCTACCTACAGTTGTGAGAAGTAATCAAGACATCCCATGAACTCTTAGCCTAGGTTGCCACGATGTAAACACCTTATACAACTAGAGGACGCTGACACAGCTGGATTCACATTGCTCCATTTCACCTGTGTGTGCATGTGTGCAGCACACACACGTGTGTGTACATGAGCCTCCTGCTTTTATGCTAGGATGTTGGCATACTCTGATCATCAGGACCCTCCTGAGTGGGTTGGAGTGGGCCAGGTCTCACACTGAGGCAAGGAAGACACAGCAGAAAGCATTGCTGCTCCACCATACAGGCTTCCTCTTGGCCCGGCCCTGCAGAGCCTCCCCTGCCACCGTGCAGCCTGAGTCTCCTCCCTCCATTCGCCTCTGTCTCACTGGCTCTGCTCTGCTCTGGTGGTTTCTAATTTCCCTGTTTTCTGACTTGGTTTAACCCTGGGAGCAGGAGAAGTCCGAGTTGTCCCTAAATACCAGTGGTAACGGGGTAGGCCCGGAAGAGGAGGTGAGGAGGGGTGGAGGCACTGTTTCCATACACACGGTGTTGGTGTGGCGTCTCCAGGCAAAACTCGGACGCAAACAACATGATTTCCTCTTGAGACAGATTGTGCACCTCACTGTGTTGTCTTAAATGATATGCTGGGTTTTACAGTTCTGTTTTCTTTACGCCGACAGAGCTATGCTACCTTCGCTTGGCAACCATGTCATTGTGAACCATCTGGAGCCCTTTATTGCTTGTGCCTAAGCTAAGTCACAGCAGGGCAACCAGTAGGAGCCCCAGCTAATGTTCCTGGGAGCTAATGGGAAATGGTCATGTTTGGTTCCACTGAGGCATTGTTGGATGTTCGCATTAACTGTCAAGGGTGCTTTTATTAGATAGCAAAGCTGAGGGAAGAAAAGAGAAATCTCCACTGACCTTAAATCGTTAGAAATGTTTCTGGGCGCTGAGGAGTTGGCTTGGAGAAAGGTTTGCAGAGTGGATGTTGTGGGTCCCTTACTGTCCTCCCACTCCCATGTGCAGTCAGATCATTCACTTCCCCCAAGGATGTTGCAAGGCTTAGCTGGGCCAATGAAGGTGGTTCCTCGCAGTAGGCCTGCCTGGAGTCCTGGTTCAGTGGAGCCTTGGGAGGAAATGGTCAGAATTACAGGTGTGCATTTCCTGCAGTCCTCGAGGTCCCTGTGCAGGAGCATCTGTGAGGGGAATTTAGACAGGGCTGGTGTTCCTGCCCATCTTTATCACCAACAGATTTCTGCGGCCAGAGACCAGAGCCAAAGGGTTCCTTGTCTACAAAATGAGAAAACCAAGAGATCATCCATAGTGACCCCCTCAATTGGATGACTCTTAACACTTATTCCATGAGTGGCCAATCATACACAACTACTAACAATGAAATAGTGAAAAAGAAAGTCTTTGGAGCTCAGTGAGTCACACTTCACAAACTTACACCTCCAAAAAGCAAGATCCCTTTTGTCCTAGATTTACCATTTATTATGCAATGCACCTCAGTTTCAAAACGACCATTACTTCTATATACATTTCCTTCTAACTGACTGCTAGCCACATATTGAATTCTGTAACATCATGCAGCTCCCCTCCAGCTGTTTTTTGGTAAAGACATACGTGTATATACAGGTCCTACATCATCTTAAGTATCCATAAGTGTACAAGCCAGTGAAACAAATATTTGGAGCAGATTTTCCTCCTACCTAGGTAACTGTGTCGGGGCTTCACTCTTCAGTGTTTTTCTCACTGCAGGATATTGCTGACTCATGGTGTAGGTGTGTACCCAGATGGCCAAATATTTATGAAATATTTATATTGGCTGGAAGATCCTGTAAATCACCATGGGGAAAAGATGTATCAAAATAAGTGGAAGTCACTTCAGTTAAATAAATGGAAGTTCATTTCCATTAAGTAAATTGTTGAAACCAAAAAAACCAAAATGTCAGGGGTACCAAGCACAGTCACAGTCACACAGTTGTGTGGCTGTTGCCTCCTTGTCTTCCCCAGAAGGAACTCTGTGGCAATAAACAGTAAATGTGCCTTCTCTCTCCTTGCAGTTGACTCCCTCAGTTCTGCTTGCAGCCTCTGTGGTGTGCTTACTCTGGGTTCCTCATATAAGCACAGTCATGTGGGATTTGGCCTTCTGTTCACCCCATTGCTCTTAGCATAATCTTTTCCCAAGGAGATTTTTGGAAAGAGGCAGCTGCCAGCTCCTTGGGTGACTAATGCAGCTCACTTTCACCTCAGAGACCCTGGTCTCAGCATTAACTGAGCTGTGGCCCATGGAAAAGCCCAACTGCCCCTGGTCTCGTGCCCTTAGTGGGCCAGGCAGTTGTTCCCATGACTAAGATTAGCTCTATGTGAAGGCCTCAAGCCTCTTCCACATTCCTCTACCAACACTCCAGATGTTCAGTCTGACTTGATTTCCCCAGCTCTGCTGACTCCAAGTGTTTACTGGCCTAAAATAGCTCTCAGTGGTTACTGAAAAAGCTAATTCTCAGCTCCACCAGGATAAGGGTAAGATAAGAATCTTCATTTCTAAAAATGAATCCCCTTGCTCTGGTGTCTTTTCAAACTTAAATCTAGTTATCATTTGGCTTCCACAGGGGATTTATGCCAGGATCCCCGGGACACCAAAATCTGAGGATGCTCAAGCCCCTCATACAGAAAGTTGCTTTCTCCTGTATTTACATAAAACCTATGTACATCCTCCTGCATATAGGTTTATTATCTCTGGCTTTCTTATGCTACCTAAAGCAACATGAACGCTGTGTAAATAGTGGTTATACTTTATTGTTTAAGAAATAATGACAAGGCAAATGCATTTGTATATGTCCGATGCAGAAGCAATTTTTTGAATTTTTTCTCTCTGCAGTTGGTTGAGACATGGGTGTGAAGCTGCAGATATGGAGAGGCCTGTTCTATCTGCTGCCAGCAGCTCACAATTGCCCATGAAGTGGTGATCTTCAGAAAATTCCCAAATCTTCATTTATGTTTGAGTTGAAAGAGAGTAGGATCCAAAGCAGCCTTAAAGCAAGTCCCGCAGGCAGAAGTAAGGGGGCGGGGGCAGGCCTGAGGGAAGGAGGGCAAGGCCAGAGACTTCCGTTCATGATGCCTACACGTGGCTGGGTCCCCAAGCCTGAACAACCACCCCCTCCACATGTGAGCTGGGTCTTTAGGCAGAGCTGAGTTTACCTGGGAAAAGAGTGAGCACAAACCTGTATCTGTTGACACTGAAATGAGGTGGTGGGCCGCACTCTGGTGAAGATACTCGAACGAGGACCCAGAGTGAGGGGGCCTGTGTGGAAAGTCCCTGTCATGGGTCCCTTCATGGCAGCCTGGACAGGGCATTTAATGACCCTCACCCATGTCACCTGCTTATTCCTCGGGAAGAGCTAAGAGCTTGAAAGGAATCTCATCTATGCGGCATTTACTCCAAGCACAAAGAGAGGGATTTTTTTGATGAAAGAACAATGGCTGTTATATACATGAGTTTTGTATTCATGATTAGGTGTTGAAAATCACAGCGTATGTAGCATTTGGGGGCACGTGATCTTAATATAACTTGATTATAGTATGTGATATAAATTGACAGTGATCTTTCTTCATCAGTGAGGTGCTGACCATTGTTCCTGAAGTTTCCAGCAGCCCTCACCACACTTTCCTAGGCTGAGAGAGCCATGCTCCAGGGGAGATGAGCTTCCTCCAGCCCTGCCGGTGGGCAACTGTGGTTCTCCACCATGGCAGTGCCTCAGAATCACCTTGAGAGTTTGCAACATGGAATTCTGGGCTCCACTCCCAGTTTTGCTAGTTCAGCAGGAGGAGTTGTATTTCCAGCAAGTTCCCGGGTGATGCTGATTTTAACCGAGCTCATATTCAGTGCATCAGATCCCTAGGGCTGCCAGAGCAATATATCAAAAGTCCAAAGTCGAGGTGTGGCAGGGTCTTGGTCTCGTGAAGCCTAGAGGAAGAGGACTAGAAGCTTATTCCCATGAGTGACCACATAAGGGCATCTTCTGTCCCTGCAAGAGGCAGGACAGGAGGGGGACTGAGTGGACAGCACTCCTCCACCTCAGACACATAAGTGGGCAGGAAATCAGTGGAGGTATTTGTCAAGCAAGTGATGAAACTAAGGATTGGAACTATGGGCTTGGATGTGAGCATAGTGAACCTGACTTGCCAAGTCACTTAACACATACACACACACACACACACACACACACACACAGATAGATTTGTTAAAAACTCAATGACAAGAGCATGAGCAGAGGAAGGAGGAGGTGGAGGAGATGGGAGAGGAGGAATGGAAGTTGCCAAGCTGCCTGCACATTCCATTCCTGAGCTTCGGTGCTGAGCTGGTGTGTACCCAGCGTGGGCACACACAAGCCCACAGGTACTTCTAGTGCATCTGCTTGGCAGGGAGAAATGGGTAGACATTGGCATTATAAAGTGCCAAGTGAAACTCTCCATTCCATTAGGGTCCACTTACCTGAGAAGAGAACCAGGTGTTCACATACTACCTCCTTTGTCCTTGGAAGTGAGCCCAGAGTACTGCATGTGCGGTGCCAGGAGAAGCTGGGGCAGCTACCAAGGCTGTTGTGGGCAGGATGTTTGCAAGGCATGCAGCTCAGACAATGTCCTGCACACATTACCTCTCACAGTTGGCCCCAGTTCTGTCCATTTCTCACACTGCACCCCAGAACCTACTCTGGATTCTGGGCTAGTTTCTGAGAGCTGATTTCAGTGACCAGTAACTGACTGCTCCCTGTAGTTTAGCTAATTGTGGCCTCAGTGTTGCTCTTCTTTTTGTGTTAGAAGGGCTTTCTCTATTTTTATTTATTTATTTATTTATTTTTGCAGTACTGGGGATCGAACTCAGGACCCTGCGCTTGCTGGGCAAGCGCTTATTCCACTGAGCTATATCCCCAGCCCCTAGAAGGGCTTTCTCAAAGATGGACCTATCGGGCTGGGAAAGAACAGGTGGTTTAGAGCCAGCCAGAGTGGCATACACCTGTGATCCCAGCACTTGGGAGGCTGAGGTGGGAAGATGGCCATGAGCTCAAGACCAGCTACATAATGAGTTTAAGGCTTATCTGAGCTACACAGCAAGATCCTGTCCCAAAACAAAACAAAACAAAACAAAACAAAACAAAACAAAAACAAAAAGGTGATTTGGGGTAAGAGAAGCCTTGTACCACATGTCAACATGGAAACAGTTTCACACTATACAGGTTAAAACATCAAGCCCCTGGCTCCCTTCTTTGGGTGTTTGGTGACTATGGACAGATTGGTTTGGAACACTGAGGTGCAGTTTCTTAATTTGCAAGGTGAAGTGAAGAAAATCTGTAGCAACAAGAGCAGTTGTTGTGAAAATCAAGTTAAGGAATGTAGAAAATTGTCTTGTGAATTCTGAAGATTCACATAGAGGAAAGAGGTTGTGTTTATTCTCATCTTGTCTCTCTACAAGCCTGGTCCTACAGGCAGTATCTGCAGGCAAGGACAAGAAGACAGTTAATTGAGCGAGAAAGAACAAAGTGTGCTTGCAGGGAAAATGAGGGGTGAGTCAGCAGGAAGACCTGGCAAAGCAACAAAATAGAAAACCAGTGAAGTAGGAAGTCAGCCACCAGGACCGATCTGAAAACCCAGAGCTTGTTTCTGGGCGCAGCCAAGTGGAGGACAGGTAGTGACAAGCTTGAGAGGCAGCCAGGACACCCAGATGTATGTCCTTGGACGAGGCTGGGGAGGGCATTCTCATGGACCACTTCCTTTGGACTTCTTCCCAGCAACACGAACTGACTCCGTTGTTTCTGGAAGACGAACCTAAGACACAGCGGTTGAAACTGGAATGTCTGTGCAGAGATGGGAAACATGATTTTTAAAATTACTCTGCTTCTGGATGCCAGCGATGTTCTTGCAGTGGCTGTTTGGACACACCTTTGGCATCCCAACTGGAATTTTTACTGTGGATCTTTGAAATATATTTATTTAGATGCATTCTCACGTTCAGTCATATTGCTTTTTATGCAAATGTTCTCATAACAACTCATCACTCCACACATCATCTATGAAAGATACAGAGGATGAAAGAAACATCCTCTTTCAACAACAAAAATGAGAAGGTTGGATGCTACTCGTTGCTGGAAGGCTGGTGAGGTGAGGAAGGGAAAGGAGACGCCTGAAGCTGCAGGCACAAGAAGAGATAGATCACCACTTCTACTCTCTTGTGTCTAAGAGGATTTCTGGAAGACTGCTTATTCCAGGAGAGGAGAGGAGGGGAGGGGAGGGGAGGGGAGGGGAGGGGAGAGGAGAGATAAACACTGAATCCTAGGGCTCTGTCCGTTATTTTTGTATTTCAATTCTGACAATTCTGTGTCATCTGTCTTTTAACCCTTGCTTAGATTGTTGCACTAAATTGCAAGTTTCATACAGAGTGAGGAAGCAAGGTCACGCAACCAAAGTGATTGAGTTTGCTTTCCATAGCTACAGTGAAATGCCTCAGGCTGGTAATTTGCAAATAGAAGAGGCTGATTAGGTCACTAGATGTCAGTTCTGGATGTCCAAGAGCAGGGCACTGGCTTCTGTCTGTCTCTCGTGAGGACATCATAGCAGATGGCATCACAGTGGAGGGGAAACTTGCAGGACTAGGATCCCACAAAAACTACACTGATCTTTTCTGAGGGCAGTGTTCCCAGTGACCTAACTGCTTGTCACCCAGCCCAGCTTTTGAGGACACTACTTCTCAGTATCACCACATCAGGGACCATGCTTCCAATGCATGACCTTCAGGCCATATCCAGGAGGAAACCATAGTCCTCTTAGTTTGTAGTATGTTTATTTCTTAACATTTCTTCTGTGTCGTGTGAACTAAATATCTCTACTTTTTACTATTTCAATGTTTACCCAGAATTTGGAGTCCTGTAGAAAATGCTTCCTTTTAATCCTTACAAGTGGTTCAACTTCATGAAAATGACGTGATATAAATTGCACAGTCATAGAAATGTGTGCTGAGTGGAGTCTCTAGACCAGAAGGTGCTTAGAACCTTCTGAGTGGAGAGGGAGAGTCCGCTCTGGAAAGGACTGGTTCATTCACTGTCCTGCAGCTCCGGCACCAGAACTTACCATTCCCAGCCATCAGCTGTGGCAGTGAGGACAGAGACGAGGAGGAAATCAAAGTTCCGGGAAGATGGCATCTTTGGAGGAGGGCCGAAGGGAAGACAGGAACGGTACACAAGGCTGAGAGGCAAGCTGAGATGTCCCTGCAGTGGGGTGTGACTTCCATAGAACCTGGAAGGGAGGGTGTGGATGTGGCATGTCACAGGGAGAGACATGATTTCTGTCACCTTTGGGAGTCTATTAAAGTTGACATACAAGGGCTTGACTTTTTGGACCATAGCTGGGCAATCAGGCCCAGCAGTAAGCAGCAGTTATGCTTATGCAGCTGGACAGTGCAGAGAAGTATGGGCAGGGGCCACACATCCTCATCTGGATGCTTGAGGAGAAATTGCTGAAACTCTGAGCAGAAAAAAATAATCTCACCCTCAATTTAATCTCATCCTTCACTGCCTTCTCCAGGATGCTGCTTCTATACTTTCATTAACTGGGGCCAGGAGGCCTTCATGGCATTGGACAGCACCTGCACCCATCTGAAACCTGTCTCTTAGATGGTGCACACGTCCACCTCCTCTCTCCCAGAAGCCAGTGAGACAGGTCTGCTGCCACCCACTTGGGATGCTCCTCCAAGCCTTGAGTAGTCTGTCAAGTGCCTCTCTCCAACTGCCTCCCCCCCCCGGGCGTCACCTCCACCAGCTCCCTCTGTCCCTCCCGGACTGTGTTTCCAGACACCAGTGAGCAGCTCATCTTCTCCAGAGCATTTTGGCTTGTCTTACTTCCTCTGCTGCACCTGTTTCTCCAGGTGTAGTGGGAGAGGGTTTCTAGACCAGAAAGGTCATTTCTTTGCGGGGAGACCTTAGCACCTGCTCAACCCTGGTCTCTGCCTGTTTTATCAGAGGTGCATATTTTGATTATTGCAAGCAAGATCTGGATGGGACCATCAAGGTCATCTGCTTCTAACCGCTGCGCAGTGCACCCACCAGGTGATCATCTGCTCCAGACCATGGCTTTGTTCCAGGGCTTCTGGGAAGCTCAACACCAGCTTGGTTATGGGAGACCCAGGTAATGGGTGGAATTAATAACATAAAAGGAGGGCAGGGTTTTTTGAAGAATGTGTCAAGGTCAGGAATTAGGAACAGGCTGCGTGAATGCAGCCAGGCATGAGCTATTTCTGGAAGCAGGGCTGTAAGCCCAGCTCTCCCCACACCAGCCAAAGGATAATGAATAGGTGGCACTTCTACTTCAACACCACCTGCACTAGGAACTCCCCATCACAGAAGAGCACACACCCTTAGCTGGACACTGTGCCTGGAACACCCTGATGACTCCAGCAGTTGAGCTGACCAGGTGCCCAGACCAAAGGGCCCCTGGGCAATAATGTCCATGGTTTCCTCACCCCACGGCTTCTCAGAAGAGGTACTCTGCCCTTCCTATGGAATTCCTACTCCTGGAGTCCCGGAGAGCAGAGGAGGAAGAGTTTCCTGGACTCTCCACAGTGCTGGTGACGACATCATACAGTTCTGCTGACTGTGGAAACATGGGCCCTCCTTGTTGCTCTTGGTTTAAATTTCCTTAGTAACTGCACACAGGTTCAGCCATATTCAACACTGGCTCTGAAACTACAGCTGAGCAGTAGCAACAAGGCAGTAGCTGTCTGTTTCCAGAACTGCTCCCAGCCACCTCCCCAGCGCTCCTGGCTTGGCGATGGTCCCGGTGCCGGCAAAGAAGTGGGGTCCTAGCAGGCAGCTGCACTAGGGGAGTGCTGCCAAGAGAAGTGGTGAATTTAAGGACAAAATCACTAAGTCCATGGGAACACGGGACCTGTTGCTCATCAGAGAGGAAAGGAAGAACTGAGAATGGTGGCTGTTAGTTCAAGTATTTCTCTACTGAGAGACCAGATAAATGAAAGAAGATAAGAACTTCTTTCAAAAGTAAACAATATTTTAGTTTTCAAAAGGTGGACTTGGAGTCAAAGTTTGGAATAAGAAACATCCATGTAGAAATTCCCAGCGTGGTCTCTGTTTTAGATGGATTAAAACAATTGGTCTTCAACCAACAAAGGTGGCAGGTTATGCTGTAACACAAAAAGTGTTTTGTGTATTTGTTTTGTCTCCTGTTATTCTGCATTTGTAAGTTTAAAAGATCTCTTTTATGAGTCCATGTCTGCAGTGCATAACGATTGTATCCCATGTGGGGAGCTGGTGCGTGTACACAGCACATCTTAATCTTTTTCCATCCTCTGCCACTCGCTCCCCTTTCTCCCTCACTCCCTCCATTGGTTGGTCCTATTCTGGACTTTCTGGCTCCTTAACATCAACTTGAACTAGCAATTTGAGAATTGAGCAATGCACTGTCCAAGGCAGACAAACCTCACAACCAGCACCTCTGGGATTTGACTTCAATTCCCTCAGATTCTGTTTTCCTGACTGTGACACGGGGTGATAACATCTCCCTCGCATGGATGCAAGAGCCATGTGTGCTCAGGGGCTGGCCAGAGCCCACCTTACCTGGGCTGTGTCCTTGTGCCTGGAGCAGTATTTGCCCCTCCAGCACCTGCCAGTGCCCACCCTGTACCCAGGCTTCTGCTTCAGGAATCTCAGGGTCGCCAGAAGCAGCAGATTGTTGTGACTTCAGTGTTGCTGTTTGCTTTTGTATCTAAGCTCATTTTCACCAAGTAAGCCCAAGTTCACTGTGAGTCCCTGAAAGAAATGACTCAGTGGGTTGGGCCAGGGGTTCCCAACCCCAAAGCAATGGGCTGATTACTAGCCTGTAGCCTGCTAGGAACCAGGTCACATGGCAGGTGCATGGCAGGTGGGTAGGTGGCAGAAGCTTCATCAGTGTTTCCAGTCACTCCCATCACAAGCATGAGCACCTGAGGTTCACCTCCTGTGAGACCAGCTAGGCATTAGATTCTCATAGGAGCTCGAACCCTACTATGAACTGTGCATGTGAGGGCTCTAGGTTACCTTCCCTATATGAGTATCTGATCCTGAAACCACCACCACCCCAACATCGGTCCTTCCCACCATTCCACCCCACGGAAAAAGTCACCTTCCTCAAAACTTGTTCCTGATGCCAAACAACTGGGGACCACTGGTTCAGACTAGGAACAGAACAAGGAGTTAGTAAATCTGACCCAGTTCCTTTTGTAAACTTATGTGCCCCTGCACATCCCAAATGCATATGTCCTCCTTCCTCCCACTAGCTTTAGAAAGACATCTCTCCATGCTACTCACCAAGTGGTCAGCCACACAGATTGGCCTCCGTAGCTCCACAGGAGGAAGAAGAGAAGTGAAACAGTACCTTGCTCCATCCTCCAGAATAACCCACCACACTCCCTGTGTTAGGGAGGGTCTCTCTCCAGCAGGCTGAGGGTGGAGACCATGAACATTCCCTGGGCTGCCATGTTCCACCAACTCTACTTGCTGCTTTTGTGAATTAGGAGTAACCCCCCATCTCAAGAAATCAAGAGAGACAGCCATGATTTGGAGTTCTAGGAGTTTACAAACTCTGCTTTGGTTTCTAATTCTCTCTAGTTTGAAAGCCAGCTCCTTATAACTCTCCTCTTGTGGTGAGTTCCTGCTGACCACTCTCTCAGAAGCCAAAAGGTGCACATCGCATTATGCACGGGAGCAAGGACTTGCCAGCTCAGCACATCTTGGCCCCAGGATCGCAGCTCTCTGAAGATACACAGTAGAAGCTCCTGACTGTGAAGGGCAGGAACTCCAGCAGAGCACTGTCTGGTGATCTCCAGGACCACAGTGCCCCCTTGGGCTTGTGCCCTATTTAGATAGGTTGCAAATCTGTGCCCCTAATTTAACTATGATCCAAGTAGTGATGGAGATGACATCAAGCCTCTAGCTGCCCTATAAACCATTACAAGTGGTAAAAATAAGCAAGATATGCAAACTGGCATCTTAAGTCAATAAATGCCTTTGCCTCTAGGTCTCCAGGTTTGCTGCTTTTTGCCCACTGATGTTGGTTAACATTCAGTGATTGGAAAAGAAACATCACAGCCATAGCCGTGTCTCAGTGCTTGTTTCCCTTCATCTCTTTCAGATCTACCGGCACTCCTACACTGGATATTACGTCCTGAGCAAGATTCCTCATGGGTAAGATGGTTTCCATTTTCTTTTAATTAGAACTCTGCGGAACACAGTGGAGCACGGAATGTTGCCTGCTAGCTCAACCCGCACGGCAGGAGCAGGTCATCCTGACTTCTACAGAGAAGGGTTCTGATCTTGCTAGAGCCAGTGTGACTCATCACTACATAAATGAGGGCAGCAGGCTCACTGGAGGCCACCAGCTGGCCCAATAGTGGAGGCCCCTCCCCCGGAGCTGCTCCGCCCACTTCTTGTCCCAGCCCCAGAACCCGCTGTGGCTGTAAAAGGCAAGTTCCCCTGTGTCTCCTCAGTGGGAGCTATCTCAGGAACTGCAGCGTGGCCAAGCATTCCCAGGGGCCGACTGGTCACCTTCTCCCCAATACACTAGTCAGCATGGCGAGTCTCAGGGAGAGCCATGGCCTGGGACCCCCATGGAACTCCTGATCACATCTTCCCTAGCAAAAGGGAGCCTCTGTCGCTACACCACGAGCCCCTTGTATTGGCTGGCGTGTGTTTGTCGGACTGTGTGACCTACTGTTGTGACATGTGTAGCAGTGCCTTGGGAGATTATCTGGTGGAGACGAACAGCCAGCCCTGCCCAGCACCCCAGAGGGGTCCACATCTGTGCTTCATGGAGCCTCTGTGTAGTTTTGCTCCCAGGAGTGAGGGCTTCATGTCCACTCTGGACCGTTTCCACCAGGCTTCCTGCTGCCCCTTGACCTAGGGTTGCACTGCTCAGCTCAGCCGGTCTTTCACAAATACATGGCTGGGACCCCAAGGTTTCTGGGGGAGGGGGACTGAGCATGGAGCTGCCTTTAGGGTTGAGTGTGGTCACCAGGCTCACAGAGCATTTCCGCCCATGGCCGGGCCTCCCCCTCATCTCAAGGCCCTGACTGAGTCAGACACGGAGGAGACCAGGTGCACAGCTAGGAGAGTCCGGCAGGGGGCGCTTTTCGTTGCTTTCATTTTTACCTTGCTTTCTCTCTTCACCTTCCCTTCCTTCCCCAGTTTCCTTATCTCCCCACTTGGTCTTCACCCTGCATTTCTCTCTCGTGCCCTCACGCCTTCCACCATCACTTTGGAGAGACTAAGGACTGTCCCAAAAAGAATCAAAACATGCTGCTGTCCACGCCCCCTGTGAATCCTCAGGCTGAGATGTTCTCATTTTCCCAAACTAATTTAAACAACCAGCAGGAGCTATTAAAAAGTATTGTTCCGGAGGAGAGCATTAATCACGGCATTATGTTTACAGTTGCCTCTTTCGGTTCCCCACTAAGCTCAGGTAGAAGGTGGGTGTGTCCCTGGAAAACAAACACAGATAAAATAATTTCATTCATCCTCCAGCACAGGGGACACAAATACTTGCAGATATACAATAAAGAGTGGTGGTTTGTTGCTCGTAGGATGTTCTAAAAATTAAATGGTATGAGCTGAAGACAGCCTGCCCTATGGAAAGTGAGGTATTCTTAGGAATCTTTCATTAAAAGTATATTTCAAACAGAAACTCAAGTGTTCTTCAGTGAAAAGGAATGTTCTATTCGTTCCCAAGCAGATAGATGTCTTCAAAGGTCATGACAGGAAAGAACATAATTATAGCTGGAGATTTATCTCCCCCCTCTGGGAACAATAGAATTTGCTGAAGATGATGGATATCTCATTCCATCTTATATAAATTTGTTACACTCAAAACTCTAGAAGCAGGGTATGCTTGACATGCTGAGCTAATAGTGAACTGCATCAGTCAGCATCCAGGAGACTTAGACCTAGGATGTGGCAAGGGAGTGGTCAAACACACCAGGAAATAAGGACGAGAGTCGTGGTGACGCACAGTTTCCATGTGCAGGCCCTGGAGCCTGCAGTAATCTCCTCCTGAGATGACACCACCATGAACGAGCAGATTCTGGCATTTTTAAAATACTGACAATAACAGTGATCACCGTCATCCCCTGACTGTGCTCGGTGGCTGTGTTTGCTCCCCCTCAACAACCCTGCAAAAGGCATCAGGATTGTCACTGTAGTGGGACCCAGAGCAGGGAAATCACCTGCTCAGCATAGTCCTGCCAGCACTCAAAAGAGCTGGGGTCCCTGTGCAGTGCTAGCAGACTCCAACACCCCTGCTGTTAAAGTAACCTCTTTGGATTAAGATGAAGTACAATGCACCTCAGCGAGGCAGAGAATAAATGTTATAGCCATGAAGGTCAGGTTTTCAGTGAGGAGCTGGTTTGTATCTTTCCCAAGCTCCCTTTTATGACTGGAAGACACAGCAAATTCTTGTTCTATTTGCAACCTCTGGTGGCTGCTGAACTCACTGCCACCCTGTTGCCACACCATGGACACAGCTCTGCCAGTGTGGCTGTCCCTGCCTCCTAGCTCTTCCTGTTTGTCATAAGATCCTTGATGGGAAGGAAATTCAATTACTTTGTTAACCTCAAATGTTATCAAAATCTTACTGAGAGACCATGGATTTTTGAACTGAACCACCCTTCTGCCTGGGGCTTCAGCAGCTGCAGCCCAGGAAAAGGTTTCCTTTCCTTCCCGAGAAGCTGCGCCTGCCGCTCCGGGTGGCAAGCAATTGCACAGCACAGGAGGTCACTACCTACGGTACGGGTGAGTCTGAGACAGGGGAAAGCTTGGTTGTTTTGTAAAAATAAAACTATCTCTAGCAAGATATTTAGAATTACATTATTCACACATTACATTATTCATATACAAAACAATGAGCCCTTTTCTTGATGAGTCTAAAGACGAGGGTCTGTACCTTTTGGCAAAGTCTCACCTTTTCTTCCTTCACCCCTCTCCCTGGACTCAAACCAGAGGTCACTCGGTCTCCCCGTGGGATTATCTGTCATTCATGACTAGAGTTTCTTCTTAGCCTCAAGCTTCCCAAACAAGTTACAGCAAAGGGTCAGATCCACCTCTACATCCTCTGATTCCTGGTTCCCTTCCCTTCTTCAAATAGCAGAAGAGTTTGAGGAGGATGCCTCCTTCTCTTGTTTATTTTTTGTTGTACTGAGGATTCGACTCTGGGCCTTTGCACTGAGCTACATTCCCAGCCCCTTTTTGTTTTTTAAATTTTGAGACAGGTTCTCTCTAAGTCACTAAGTCACAGGTTGGGCTCAAACTTCTCCTCCTGCCTCAGTCTCCCAGAGTGTTGTCCGTCTCTCTTGTTCTGCTCTGTCCTGTGCAGGTGTAAGACAGTAAAATGCATGCTAAAAGTAATTGATTTAAATTCTATTTAAATCAATAAATTCACCTACAAGACGCATGCCCTGTAATAATACAATTCTTACCGGTGTGTCTCTGATTTTTTGATCCCTGGCACTACAGCCAGGCTGAATTCATTTTGCATGTAATGGCTAAAGCTACTGCAGTCTCCAGACAGCTAAATTGCCATTTATTCAATGATCAGGCACCTAGGGGTAGGTTGGTTTGACTTTCACATATCAAATTTTCAAGAACTCTATTTTTTTTACTTTATTAAAACACTGAGTTGATTTCGCATGTATATTTTTATCTCCCCACCATTTCTGAATCTGCCAACCCGTACTACTATGCCATCCTAGCACAGCATTCCAATATACTTAAACCCAAGCAGAGGGCAACTTCTGTTTTTAAAAGCTACACAGACACTTTAGTTGGCACATTCTTGACATCAAACATGGCAGGGAAAGTTCTCATTTTGCACTATCAAGAGAACAGCCAGATATCAGCTGTTATAGGGGTGAAATAAGGCAGAAATCTTTTTAAAAACTCTTTAAAGAATTTTCCTTAAAGACACTTCCTCCACTGCTGGAGATCTTGGGTGGCCTCCTGGTCAGCCACCTGGAAGCAATTTTCCACATACTGGGTGAACTTGGCTCCTGTTTTGGGGAAAGAACCACCTTCCTCTGTACCCGTCTGCTGCTTTCCTCTAACATCGTCTACAGAATTAGGCCCTTTTGGTACTTAGGAGGTTTTCCCCATTTTTGAAGGATTCTGGACCGTTTGATCTTGGCGTTAATGCTCTTGAGTCTTTCCCATTTGGGTTTGATTTGTGTGTGTTCTGTGCAGACCTATCTCATGCATTTCTTCCCTGGCAATTTCTCTTCAGTTTCCTCATCAGAATCATCATTTTTTTTAGCAGTAACTTTTCCTTTTTTTCTGTGGAGCTTTGCTACCACTTCCAGGGCAGATCATTTTCCAAGCACAGCTAGGAGTTTTACGTCCTTCCTTTTCCAAACCTGGATCTGCCTCCACAGCTGTTCAGTGCCACCCACTTAAACACACAGGCCTGGGCTACTCTTCAGCCCCAGACCATGGGGCCCAGTCACAAACTGCCGAGGGAAGCGCTGGAAGTACAGACAGTTCCAGAGCTGCCAGTGCGGCTTTGACTGGACTCCGCCTGTCATGACAGTCCCTTGCCTCTGCTGGATGATGCATGCCTCATACCTGGCACAGCCCCTAACTGACCGTGCTTAATGATAACTTCCGCTCATTTTCACCACAACCTACCTGACAGTGATTGTCTGTGTCGCTCTTCAGCTCACAGATGAAAGACAGTGCTGAGGCCTCTGGGGCTGGTACCCCTGTTCACTGACTCTTCCGTGGGATGGAGACATGCACTTAGGCAAGACAGAAGCAGGCAGAGATAAACAATGACCACCCCAGAGAACAGGCATGCAGTTCAGAACCACACCAGCAAGAATTGTGTTCTCGTAGGACATGTGTCTTTCACACAAATTTGTTTCATTTAAATAAAATTAAAATTGGTTCTTTTTGACATACATGTCACTAAAATCTTTTGTATAAGAATTTCAACAAAATAAAGCAGTTTTCCACAGTAGATACCATGGCTAACCAAATGTTCTCCACTAAAAGCCTGTTCTGTGTTTTTAGCCATAATCGAGCCGCAGAAGAACCTCATGGTTATGATTCTGCCACTGCACAAATCTGCTTCTGTGTTTCGATGCAGCCACTGTACTACAGTCAGCAACCTCCTGACATTGTCTTGACTTAGTTTTGCCTCTAGCCTGAGTCCCTTAAAGAACATACATTCTGGGTGTGTTACATGTAATTACATATCACTGGGATCATTCCAAAAGTTACATGGACATGTAACTCCTTCCATAGCAAAACTCAATTTCAAGAAAAAGTGGACAGATCCCTACTTTAGGTAGCACTGGTGATTTGGAGTATGGCAAACTCAGATCCGTAACAGAATAGAAACTGAGAGTAACCAAAGGTATTTCCTCCCATACCAGGCCTCCTGTGGATAATTCTGCCCCAACTTTGCTTGCTTGCTGATATTCTTTAGGTGCCAAACAACATTGTACAAAAGTGTTATTTCCTTATGGTTGACCTTTTAGTGTTGTCTTTTACATCTATGAAAATAATAAACCAAGTCACAAGCCCTGATTTCTGGGCCTCCACTCTAACATTCTGAACCCAGATGCAGAGAAGGTTCCATTTCTTTAGGGAACAGAGACCTGGGTGCAAACAGGTGCACAAGGTCTGGCACTCTGCCTGGCAGCATGACATTGGTGTTAGGGACTTCACCTCTATGCTCATGGAGACTCGAGCTGGATGCCCATGCCACCGCCACTGCTGACCTTCGACTGCGTCACCGAGAGAACTGTTTCACTTCCACGGGCTTCCGGTTCCATAATCCTGATGGGTGATGATAGCAGTGCTCCACTCTCAGGCTCCCTACAAGAAGTGAATCTGGGTACAGGCAGCACACAGGGGAGAACCGTGCTTCTATTGAGTGCATCCTCCTTAACATTGTAGTGTGTGCACAATATTATTTGTAGCCTTCAATCAAATACTCTCAGACTGTACTTTCTCCCCATCCCAAATCCTTTCTGTGATAAGCAGGACAATAATGAAATTCCTCTTAGTAACCTTTCTAAACAAGAGCCTCCCCCCTGATATTCAAACATTCATAAGGCCTGTGGAATTTAGTTTCTCTCTTAAAAGAAGTGCCCATAGCCTCAATTCATTGAGAATCTACAATTCTCAATGCTGAATTACTTGTTTTTTATTTCAGCTCATTCTGACCTATTGTAATTAATTCTTTAGGCTCTCTTGTTTTTCCTCTGATGGGGTAGAAAGGTACTCTAGGTCAGCAAATATTAGAATTCTGCACTGAGCACACAAGCTTGGTTGCTGTCTTTAAGGAATTCAAGATCTTGTGGCAAAGGAAACATACAGACTTACATAACAACCTATAATAAAGTGCCTCCAATGAGTATTCTAAATCTGAGCAGCAAAGAAGGAAGAGAGATCTGTGGCCATCCTAATCTCATAAAGACTCTCAAGAGAGAAGCTGGCCTTGAGCTGAGCTTTGTGACTGGGTTAGGTTTCTGTCCATTGTTCTGATAGATGAAGGCAGGAAGGAGATGTTCTGGGCCAGGTGAAGCATTTCACAGGCTTATTCTCCAGGGGGAGCCAGGGCTGCCTGAATGGGTGAGGTGCCAGGCCAGGCTGGGGGGACTCTGCTGGGCAGTAGCAGGGCTGACTGAGTGTTAGGACATGCCTGGAGGATAGGCAACCTCAACACCACCTGGAGTAAGCAGCCTTTACAACTGGACGCACAAATGCTTTGAGCAGAAGAGAGAAGTGGAGTAGTGAGCTTGGTGCTGGCATAGAGCACACTGAAGGAAAGGAAGGAGAGAAGCCCATGCTCCATCAGGAAGCCTGTGGAGGTGCACAGTGTGAGAGAGCTCAGTCATTGTGGAAACCACATAGGTCATGATTATAGAGCTGGTGTTCTCTTGGAACATGGAGACAGATTTCAAGAGTCTGTATGCCATGTCCCTCTAATTAAGTGTTTGGCAGCCTGTATCTCATGAGGGGAGTCTGGTGCATAGGAAGCTCCTCTGTCATGCGTTGACGATGGCATCAGTGAGGACCCTCAGTACCAGTGTGGTGCCTCTTCAGCTTGGCACCTTTCCTTTCCAGACATTTCCTGTCACGTGCACATCCCCAGGTTCCTCTTGCTGCACACACAGACATGTTGGCTCTGCAGAGAGAGCTGCTGTTGCAGCTGCCTGAGGTGGCAGGACTAGAGTTCCTTCTAAGCCTTGTACCAACAAGAAGCCAAACTGTAAGAGAAGGAAACGTTCTTGGAATTGCATCATACAAGTCTGTGCAGTAACATCAAGAAGGAAGAATTCTGCTGCCTGCTTGCCATCACGGTTTTTCAGGACCGTGGACAGCTCATCAGTCTTTCTGCAAGGGGGACGTGGCCTAGCTGTTCTTCCCTTCTCTCTGCTTGTGTCTTCACCTTCCTTACCTCCTGCTGAAACACACTCAGGCCCAGCATTACCAAAACAAGCTTCCCAGTCACAATGGTCTTGGAATACATTCCCAGTGAGCCTCTCTAACAGTGTAATTATGGAGATGTCACTTCGCTTCTCTGGACACAATTATTTCATATATAAAATGCTTCCCACATAACACACATGCAAGATTCTGGGAAACGCTATGTGAATATGAGACAGAGTGTTGGGGGGGTACTGGGAATTGAACTCAGGACATTTCACTTTTCAGGTGATGCTTTGGTGCATGGGAAGTGCTACAGGGTGTTTGCAGAGTAGACACAGACCTTCCATAATATGGCCAAATCTAATTAACCATCCTTCTCGCCAGTTTCTCTACACTTGAAACAGAAAGATTTCATCACAAGGGTAGCTGTGATCAATCAGCATTAGCTTCCTGGAGCTCTGAGTCTCAAAGTCAGCTAACCCAAATCTGGGCTCCTGGGAAAAGAAGGATATGGCCATGAATGTAAGGGAAGGACACACAGGACGCTGACAACTGCTTCTCTGGATGAGCCACACCAAGCCATTCATCCACTTCTACTGTTGATCCTGAGTGTGACTCTGGATGTTCACACCTTTGCTCACTCCACTCTCCTACCCTCCAATGTTTACAACAGAAGTTGCTCCTCATTGGGCATCTTATGTCCAAACCTCTGATCCTTCAAGCCCCATCTCTGAAATCTCATGTGAAAATCCTCCTCTAACTACTTGAATTCCAAGAGTAAATGCTGCTTTTCATTTCACACTATGATTTCTTCTTGTATTAAATTGCTCCTTATCTTGCTGTAGACATTATTTTCTAAAGGAATAGTTAGGAGTTTTTTCAACATGCACTTGTCACCTAACACATTCCTCTCCATCATTCTGTGGCATCAGAGGGAAGAGGTTATGGGTCTTGGACTGTGCCTATGACCCCAGGGCCATTGCCCAGAACAACAACTTTGCATAATGAATACTGCAGAGAAAAATGGGCCCGCAGGTCTTGCTCTCTTTGCCCCAGCCAGAGTCTCAAATGACAAGCTGAAGTGTGTCCCTGGGTGGAAATGCATCATCACCTGCAGTGGGAGCTACGTGAAACATCCTTGCCCGTGGAAACATCACCATCCTCAGGGACTTCCTTTGCATGTCTAAGTGATTTTCTAGCAGGTCCTTTCTAAAAGTGAAAATATGCATGATTCACCCTTTTGACAGGCTCCATGTCCATCCTAATGGTACCTCCATGTTCCTTTCCCTGGTGCAGAGGGACCCCATCAGTGTGGGTTGGTCATTGGAGGGAATCAGTGAGGATGCATTAGAATATGCATGTGTGGGCCCACCCCAAATAGATGGATCTAGAGTCTATGGAGAACCAGTCACCTTTGTTACCTGCATGTTACCCCCTTATGTGCTGCATTGCTAAGTGACACCCAGGGTCATAGTTGGAGCTTCTCTGCCTGGAAACATGGCATTCAAGCGTCTCTTGAAATATTCATTTCCTTGTCCTCTCAACACACACAGAAAAATAGTGGCAGATCTCAGAGTAGCAGCGTCCTTGGAGCTGTATCTAATGATGTTCAGGCGAAGAACCATGGTATCAGGGCTGCACTGCTGAGATAAAGTCCAGCCACTCCCCTGTGGCCATCATCCTGATAAAGGCCACTGTTGTATTTACGGTTTTCCTCTTGTCCCTGGGCAAGCCCATACTCACATTTCCCCTTATCACAATTTCTGTGAGCACAGCATCTTGCTCACAGTGCCTGTGTCGACATTTTAATGAGAGGAGCTCCGAGAACCTTTACCTTCAAAGTCAGGAAGACATTTAAAGTAACAGTAGAGGAAGTACCAACTGTTGACTGCTGGGATTTATGTATTTATGATGTGGGGTTCCTGGCCACGAGAATTTGATCAAATGCTTAAGATATACATAAAACGGAAACACAGATCTCTAAGAGCTTCTGGAGTTTGGGTGTTACTGACCCTAACCCATCACTTATTGGAGACTAGACGAGGGCCCACTTACTAATCCATCCACCCGTCTAGTTGTTGTTCAGTTCAGATTTACTGAGTATCTATTTTTCTGGGAAATCATGTAAGACTGGTGGGTGTATCTTACATTTTTTGTATCATTCACCATGCTAAGAACACAAGAAGACTCAGAAAACATTATTTGCCATTGCAAATCGAGTTCCTGTTTTGTTAGCCATGAAAACTTAGGAGCCAGAAAAGCAGTTTTTAGCTTTTCTCTCCCTGATGCTATTGTCATTGGGAAGCTTTTCAATCCCTCAAAATAGCTTTGGAAGATAAATGAGTAAACTTTGCTACACCACTTTACTCTTCAGAATGCAAAATGATTTATGCTTTGTTTTGTTTATTGCTCAAATAAGCAAAATTGGAATGGATTGCATGATTATTTTTGAGATATACTAAGTTCAGATCGTTTTATTCTTCCTCAATCATTTTTTTCACCAACCCGTCACCACCCTGAATATAATTCATCACAGGCCTGCCATTGACTTTTTAGAATAAACGAATGAATAAAAAGAAAGAGGGAAAGAGGGGAGCACAGCAGCCAACCCCAAGTAAATCAACAGCTGAACAGCTGCCCTTGTCTATGCCCTGTCTTTCTGTCTCTTACACACGCACCCCACTGTCTTGGTTACTTTTCTCTCATTGCTGAGACAAAATACCCAACACCCAAAATGAAGGAAGGAAAGGTTTATTTAGCTTACAGTTTGTGGAGGTGTCAGTCCATACTTAGCTGTCTCAGAGGCAGAGTGGCACATGGCAGAGGGCAAACGTTCATCACAGCAGAGCACAGCAAAAACAACCAGAAAAAGGGAGGAATGGCAGCAAAGCAGCCTCTCTCCTTCCCTTATTCTCACCCAGGGGGCATGTAGCTCTCACACAATCTCCATGCCTTCCTCTTCCATAGGCTCAGGATGTATACAAAGTAAGCACCCTGGCTTCCTGATGAATCACTCAGCCAAACCTCTAGACTCCCCAAGTTGACACAATGTATCAACCATAGCATTCCACCCCTTGTCAACTTGGCAACCAGACATTACATTACGTTAGATCCATATATTACATTATGTTACATTAGAATCATAACACCCACACACCCCAAGAATTTCAGAAACACTCTGCACATTATGGGCATTGTTTGTTACCCAAGAATGAGACAGGCTCACAGCAGAGGGCACTGCATAGTCCTCCCCGTGTGATAATGGGATGCGAGAGTTCTCTTGCGAAGAGCAGGTTCTGGGAGGGGACAGACTTCCTCGGGTCACTTGGGCTCTTGCACATCTTTCTGTTCTGTTCATTATGTCAGTTGGAGATTTTTTCACATCTAATGAAATCTTCTAAAAAAGCTAATTAGCATCATGTCCTGGAGGAGATCACTGTGAACCCGTGTTTCTCTGCAAAGTGAAAGGTATATGAGCTTCCTAGAGGACCTTCCCTTGCCACAGGGCAGCTTAGAATAGCAGAAATTTCCTCCTCTCCAAGTGCTGGAGGCTAAAAATCCCACACCCAGGTGGCCAGGCTCCTCTGAGCCCTGTCACAGGGTCCTGCTTGCCCCTTCCAGGTCCCTATGATGCCACCACCCCATGTCCTTGGAGATGTGCAGTTCCAGTCTCTGCTTCTGTCTCCCGAGGCTCCTTTCTGTCTCCTCCTCTCTTCTAGTGAAGATGCTTGATATTGGACACTCCCCACCATGATGGAGTACAACCTTACTTTAACTCGATTGTGTTGGTAAGGACCCACTTTCCAAATAAGGTCCTCTGCAGAAGCACTAGGAGTTGGGGCTCCAGTATACATTTCCGAGGGTATAATTTGAATGCAACACACAGCAGCAGCTGGCAGGTCCCTAAGAGGCCTGCAGCGCACATCTCACTGGCATGAACCGGCGGGTAGTGGTACCACCACCAGAGAAAGGAACATAGACATGAAGAAGCACTCAGGCTCACATGTGCTAATGTCCGGGCTTTGGGTGCCAGCATGCAGCTGCCTGGACACACCCTGAAGTTCAAATATTGGCTGAGTCAGGGAGATATTATGTGCCTCCTTTGTCTGTTTTGTTGTTTGGTGCTTAGATGGGAAGTAGCCCAGAACAGGAATAAGAACAGAGGACTGACACAGGGAGTGGGCAAAATCCTGAGGCCAGCTGAGCCTCCAAGCAAGATGGAAGAAGGCAGCCTGGCAAGGCCACAGTGTGCACTCTTCTAGAATGAGCAGGAGGTGAAAACGAAGGCCAGAGGTCACCAGCAGTTGCTTACTCTCCCATGTGATACCACATGATGGATATGTGATGTGATGCATTTGCCCAACCACTGGAACACACCGAGCAGGATGAACCCTCACATGAACTATGTGATTCAGTGGAGGATAATGTGTCCCTGTGGGCCAGTCCATGGTAACAGATATCACTCTATCAAAAATGTTAGTGATTCAGGAAACTGAGGGCAGAGAAAAGGAGTATATGGGTCTCTAGTTTTTGGTCAGTCCTGTCAGTTTGGAGCCTCTTTTAAAAATACAGCTTATTAATGTAATAATAATAACAAGGATTTCCCAAGAAGGTTAGTGGAAAGACAGAAGCATGCTGGCTCCTGGCTGGACCAAAAGCGGTGCTGGTGAGGGCAGGAGGCCCTTCTGAGAGGATAAAGGTAGCAGGGGGGCCAGGCCTAGTGTGTCTTGCCCTGAGCCTGAGTAGGGCTCCCAGGAGTTTAGGGAAGCTGAATTTGAGCACCAGGTGGGCTGGGTGGGGGAACAAAGAGCCTGCCCTGGAGGAGCCCCACCTGCCTGGCTGTGTAGCGGGCCCAGAAAAAGCAAGGCTCTCTCAAAAGTTGATGAGGGCCAGCTGTGTGTCCCCTCACCTCACCCCCCCCACACACACACAGGCATCCTCTTAAAGGACAAAAAGTTAAGGAGAGTTCAGAAGAAAGCAGGAAAGCTGGAACTCTGGAATGGGCCTGGAGAAGAAGGGTACTGAGCAGGAAGTGCTAAAATAGGGGGTGGAGAACAGGGTGCAGCCAGCTGAGCCCAAGAGATCACAGTTGGCTCCAAGTCCCTCGCTGGTGGTCCTCAGGGGCCCATATCTGCTCAGCAGGAAGCTGAGTTAGGAAGGACCATGCATTGGAAGCCCTTCTTGGGAAAGGAAGGGAGGGATGACTGGCTGTGGAATGTCCTACAGAAGCTGAGACATTCCTTGGGAGAGATTACCCCCAAACTCCCTTTTAACTTGAAAGCAAAAGAATGCAAAACCATTAAATCCCAATGCAAAAATGTAGATTGACTTCCTGAAGGCAAATGTGCAGGTCCTGACTGAGGATTGAACCCTAAAAGAGTTCCCTACATCACCCCACAGAGAGTTAGGTCATCTGTCCTTGCTACTGAGTTCCACAGAGTACGTTTGTCCTTTTATCTGGCAAGTTATCAGGTCGTGTAAAGAAACTATATACAGTGATTCTTTGCAACAGCTTTTCAGCAGCAGTCAGCCAGTGGGTCCTATTACCTAAATGAAAGGCTAGGAGGATCTGCTGCAGGCTTCCCACTGATGGTATATGTGGAGTCCAACCTGAGAGACAGGCCTTATGGTTCTCGTTTTCTACAGGAGAAACCAAACTTTTATTAAGTCATGCCATTACTCCAGCCCTGTGCTAGTTAGAGGCAGAATTCTAGCTAGCAGAGAGAGGAGAAGCATGTCTCCGGAGCATGTCTATATTCACATTAATATTCACTGTTCCTCTTGATTCCATGACATTCTTAGGGGAGGGGCAGCAACCTCTTCCTTCCTGGTGAAAGCAGCTGAGACTCTTTTTCATGTGCCTGTGGCCAGTATGTCATGACCTGGGGCTGGAAGCGTAGCCCTTCTGCCTCTCCCCTCAGGCTCCCTGCTCCAGTGAGTGGATGAGGGAAGCACCCATCAGCTGTAGGGAAGGAGTAATGGGGAAGGAACTGGCTCTTTATCCACTTGGTGTCCCCCCTGCTGTTCCTAGTCAGTTGGGTAGGAATTTACAATCAGACCCTGCACATCTGGACACCTAGTGGAAACTCCGTCTAATGAAGTGAGCTTCAACACCCAGTGGTAATGTCATCATGGCATTCTTAGCACATCTGCCCTGAGTGCTTAGAAAACCCCACATCAACCCATCTGTGATTAGACTCAGCTCTGAACTGGCATAAAAATCTTTGCTGAGAGCAAGCCCTGCCCCACCTAGGTTTATTCAAGTGAAGCAAGTACATGTACTGAATGTCCACGTGGAAAAATACATTTCTCGGTGCCTGGCACCAAGATCATAGCACCCAGGGCAGAAATTATCCAGCTTTTTACTCCTTTCTATAACAATGTTGATAGCCAGTGAAATAAGGACTGAGAAAATTACTTTTTAGATTTTTTGTTCTGAATAATTTCAGACTTCTGAGTTGCAAAAATAGCACAGGGGATCCTTTACATTCTTCATGCCGGGTCTCCCAGTGTTTAAACATTTCATAACTGCAGGATGGTTACCAAGAGGAGGAAGTCAGCATTGCCACAATTACATGAACGCAACTGTGGTTGAACGCAACTTTGAATTTTAGAGTTTTCTGATGCCCCTTCTTTGTCCCAGGACCAAGTTACCCTTCAGAACAGTACTGGCTTTGTATTTGTACCTTGGCTTGGGTTTGTCCAACATTTTCTCATGAATGGAGTGAAATTAACATGTGGGTAAACCCCATACATGGATGGTGCTTCCTGTTTCCCAGGACTCTATCAATGGCTTGGTGGTCTTGACTGGTCTTATTCCTGGCAGTGTTGACCTTGGTCATGGGGTTAAGCTGCTGCCTGCAGGTTTCTCCACTCTGAAGGTGTCATCTTCCACTTGGTACCTGAGAAGTATCTGAGGAAAGATGCTTTGAGACTATGCAAGTTCTGTTTGTCTTCAAACTTTTATGCACTAACTTCAGCCTCCATTTCCAGTGTGGTCTGGTCTGCATCATTTTCCAGTGTGGTATTGGCCAAAGGGTGGTTTGATTTTCTTCTCTCCCTCCACGTTGGAGGGAGGGAAACTGGAATTCTGTTGTGAGGAAAAATGACTGTCATTGTCTACATGATTATTTACCTCCATCAGTATGGGCACATGGTGCACCATCACTTACTCAGCCACATGTAGTTTCCAATATCTTGTAACTATAAATAAAGTTGCAATCATGGTAGTCTTGTATAGTTGTATTTAGTATTATTGGAGGGGTGTCTTGTAGGAGATGTCTTGGAAGTGGCACTGCCAGGCTAAATTTAAGTGTGCATTTTGTTAGGCATTTGCTGCATTTCTCTCTGAAATGACTGTATCAGTGAGTTTCCCTACTAGCCGGTGTCAGAATCCCTGTCTCACCCACCCTCTTTTCTTTGATCCACCTCACAAGTGAGAAATTATATCTCAGTTTATTTTTACTTCTCTAATTTTATATGTATTAAGTACATTCTCATATGTGGGAGGGCCATTTTTACATCTTTTTGTGAATTGCCTGTTCATATTTTTTTCTCATGTTTCTTTTCTGGTTTTGTAATCTTAAAATTTTAGAGTTCTATATGTGTGTAGGATTTTAGCTGCTTATTCATGGCACATGCCTAGAAGGTTTGCTCCCAGTTCCTCAGACCTCTTTGTCCATTATTTTGGTCATGCAAAAGCTTTACAAGTGTTACGTAGTACAAGTTGCCAAACTTTTATGCTGCTTCTGGATTCTGAGCCATCCTTAGAAGGACCATCTCTACACCAGGGGTAAGGAGGAATTCCACATGCTTACGAAAATAATATTCCAAACACATAGGGCAGGAATAAATTTGTTAAAAATTTATCTGCAGTCTGCCACATCCCCACCCCCATGTCTTCCAGCTCCCTTCCCAGCTGAACGCCAGTCAGAATTCAAGCCACCCATCTCCAGGACTCTCAGCTTCACCAAGCCCAGGAATTCACCTCCACCCCCTTGGATTCTCTCTCTCTCTCTCTCTCTCTCTCTCTCTCTCTCTCTCTCTCTCTCTCTCTCTCCCTCCCTCTTTCTCTCTCTCTCTCAGCTCTCCTGCATCTTCTTCCCCCTAGATATCCCCTATTACCCTCACGTGTTTCTGGTATTACTCATGGGTCACCCTGGAATTTCCCACTGACTCTGGTCCTCATCACACCCTTCCCTGCTTCAGCTTTCCTTTTTTGCCTCCTCCTCTCCTTTGTTCTTGCAGTCCCTAAAGTTCAGCATCTTCCTTTCCTCAAGACTATTCAGCCCCTTCCTCTTCTTAGGTGAATGAGTGGACGCATTCACAGCTGTCTGCAGGAACAGGAGTGTGATACCCAAAGGGGCACCCACTGGAGGGTCCAAGAATTGGGCACAGCCCGGTCACCTGCTTGGTGTGCAGAGGCATCTTCCAAAAGAAATAGGAAAGTCAGTCTAGCCTAGCAGAGCTGCCTTCATTTTTCACTTTTAAATTTTTTTACATGACCTTTATTCATTATAACCATTAAATTCACAGACAGAATTCCACTGGTGTGGTATTTTGCATATCAGTAAATTGAAAGTGAAAATAAAACTGTTTGATAAGAGAAAGAATCTCTCTCTCTCTGTCTCTCTCTCTCTCACCGTACCAATCAGCAGCAGAAACCAAAGGATTCAATCTGTTCTAAGTCCTGAGCTTTAGAGGGTCAGAATGGCCTGGCATTATTTTTAGAAAAAAGAACTTCTGCTAGAGAGCCAAAGATGAAGAGATAAGCTGCGGGGATTTATTACCGTATGGCTGTGCATTTTTATTTTTAATTTTGACTATCATGGATATTTTAAAAATTGATCTATAGACTTTTCGGCATGTTTTCTCTCGATGAATATTTACCACTGGGGTTAAGCAATAGAGGACCCATTTCAGCTTCATATAAATTATGTACATCTGGAGAGACCTAACAGAATGAATGGGACATTATTTAATCACACCAGAGGCCCTGAAATTGATGCAGTGGAAGGAGAATGGAGTAAGATTCAGCTGGCCAAGAAAATAAAGCATCTTAAATTCATGGTTGCCAACATTTTGCTTGTTTTTTTTTGTTTTCTTCAGGGACCCTCAGAGTTTGGACCCCCCAGAAGTCAGCAATGCAAAGCTTCAGTATGCAGGGTGGGGCCCCAAAGGCCAGCAGCTGGTAAGCACATTGATGTCCTGTTTTGGCTTTCTCAAACTTTGTACTTTCTGGTCTGAGAGCATCTCAGTGGAGTCAGCCTGCATGTAGAGCGTGTGTGTATAAATTAAGTTTGCATACATGCACCAGGGAACCTGATATGTAAAGTGACTGTTTCTCTTTGGATAGAGAACTATTGAAGAATTGGAATAGCATGTGCGGGGTCCCCATATCCATTACCCTTAAAGTGGAGCCCCCCTGTACCTGGGCATATAGGTTCCAGGTTTGCTCTGAACACACAGGGTGAAATGTATCTAAAAGGCTGTGGGTGTGGGGGTGATCAGAATTGTGAAGTCACTGATTGCTGCTCTGGGGACTCATGTTTTTTTCTGCAGAGGGCCCTGTGACAAAGTAGATTTGTTTCAATTGGCAAACCGAGATGTTTCCAAACCTGGTAAGGTGAATAGCAAGGATGGTCCAGTGAAAAGGGCCCCCAAAAGCAGTCCTAAGACAAGAGTTCCAGCTCCAGCCCTGGATACCGCCTTGCTGGCTGTTCACAAAGTCTTGTTCAGCGGTGAGGCTGCTCTCAGCCTCCCTGTGAAGGAGGAAGTGCAGGGTTCGGAAGACGTGACCTCTGGCCTTACATCTATCTAAGAATAGGTAATGTCTTTGAGCCTTGAGTAGCTTTAGTTCATGAGATGGTTTCACCCTTGCAGACAGTCTGGTTTGCAGACTGGATGACTTGGCCGCTACATTTAAGTCACCAGTTTATTCTGCATCTTGAAGTAGATTAACAAAAGCTCCATTTTTAAAGCTCTCTTTACCTAAACAGCACTGAAAATGATCACAGTTAGAAGTCTGCAGAGCACTGGAGAGGCTGCTACAGTCTTAAGAAAGGAAATGGTCTTATTATCCCCATACAGTTATGTTTTCTTGGTTGCATGTTAGATCTGTTGTCATGAACTGGTTCGAAGAAACAGGAATGTAGGAGCCACAAAAATATTTTAGCTATTGCTAAAGTGTTCTGATGCTACAAACTTGTGAATCGGAGATTTCAAACACCACATTTAGTGGATCACAACCAGAAAGTGGCAGAAAGGGGAGAGTGGAGAGCTGACTTAGATACAAGCTGGCTTTCCCCAAGGCGATAACTCTGTGGAAGCATGTGCACAGTAATGGGCAATTACAACAGACCCGAGCGCTGGTGACTGGAGGGACAAGTCTTAACAGCTGAATATAAAGCCCCCTGGAAGCCCATGGGTAAAGAGGCTTCCAGTGCCCACCGGATGGTTCTGTAGATGTGGCCCTCGCACCTCCATAGAGAACCCTACCACCCTCACTGGCCCTTCCACAGCTTGGCGCCCCATCCCTGCCATCCCCGGGGAGATGAGTGTGGGAAACCAGAACCTCCAAGTGGTCCTTGTCGCATCTTCGTGCTCATCCAGAAAAGGGTATCATTGCTTGATCAGCTGTCAAGGTCTCTGTGCCGCTTCTCTACTTGTCACCCAGGGTTAGCACTGGCCTGAGGATTCATGTACCAATGTCTCCAACCGGAGGCCCCCAGACCCTGGAGAACACTGACCACCATGTCTTACTGCCTGGTGACAGGCTGCAAAGCATAAAGGAAAATCAACGCCTAGTGCAAAAGGAGGAGCTGTGCATGCGCACGCGTGCACAGACACTTTAACGTAGGTCCCGAATCCGCAGGCAGGCAAGGACGCAGGCTGGTGGCTCTCCAGGCAGCTACTAGGACAGCTCCTTCCCTCCTGCTCCACAGACAGCTGTTTCCACATACGCCATGCTTCCTTAGGGACAGAGGCAAAGACAAGTGACGATAGAACTTACCACGTTCAACCTCTTAATACATAAGTAGCAACAAAACAAAACAAGTGTGGCTTCTCTGAGAGAGCTTCCCAGACACCTGTGCTCCAACACCCACAGTCTGTCTGGCAGCCTTCTTTGGGGTCCACATCCCACTGTGTGACCTTTGGTCACTTGTGACATGCAGACAGTGTCTTTCCTGACTGCCCAAGCAGTCAGTCCTTTTCCCTGTCTTCTACAGGGTTGGCACAGTGCCTCGTGTTCACCAAGTATTTGTTGAGGTAAAAAATGAATGCATAAATAGACTGGTTGATTAATTACTTAACATATTCTTGTAGTGCTAACCCACTTCAGCATGAATAATTGAGGGAGGTAAATAGCCAGAATCCATGAATATGCGTCTGCTGGTGAGATTTCTGAGTCAAGGCAATGAATTTCCAGTCAATTACTAACTGCTGATATTTGGGTTTAGTTCCAAAGATGCTGATCGACTCTCGGAATGCTTGTTTCTAAACATATATGGACTTCAGGGGTTTATTACATACTCTTCTATTGCATATAAGAGGCAGTATAACTTACAGTTGAGAGACCGTATGTTAGAACAAGGGTTGGAAACTTTTTCCATAAAGGAACAAATGGCCAACGTTTTATTTCAGGCTTTGCAGATCTTATGGCTGCTGTCGCAGTTAGTTCTCTTTGCTGCTGTAGCACAAAGTCAGAAGTAGACCATGTACAAACAGACGGGCATTGTGTTCCCAGAAGACATCCATACACACAGGTGGGCTGGCCCCTGCTTTAGGTGAATTACTCTTGGGGGTCCTCAGCTGACAAGGCCTGAGCCCCAGGCTGTCACCTGGTGACAGGTGCTCCAGAGCCTGCTCTGTCTGCAGAGGAAAGCGGCAACCATGAGCAGCCTTGCAAACGCTAATCTATTATAATGGCAAGCAATGCATCCCTTGTTGCCATTTTATTTTAAAAAATAAATATTGCTCCCTGAAGGAAATGCACTTCAGGGGTTTCAGTCCACGAAAGCTGCTCTGAGGATAATGAGTCAGACTGCAGTGAGTAATTCCCCTTGGGGAGCCCAGGATTCAGCTGAGGCTCGGTTCACCAGGGCTGCACCACTGGGTCACCACCGGGAGCTTGCAAAGGGCATCTCTTCCCATCCCTTTGTGTGGGGTTCAAGAGTGGCCCACCACCCGTGGAGCAAGTTTTTCTCAACCTCCAGCTCACATGGGAACACGTCCTGCCTGGTGGCACGGGCTCATCCAGCGAGGGACAAAGCAGACCCAGCGGTCCTTGCCCTGCCAGAACCAGCTTCTGCCCTCCTGCTGGTCGGTGGTGGCAGCTGCTCCTGGTGAGCCCCCAGGTTCTTTCCAAAGCATCCACTAAGAACGAAGCCCAGGAAGAGGAAGCTGCATTTGGCCAGATTACATAGGGTTAAACTAGGAAATATGTACCAGATGAACAACCCCCCCACACCCCGGCACCTCTGCCCTGCTTGTCCTCTCTGTTGCAAGAGGCCCACGGCACAGAGGTTTGGGTTCAGAATGTGTCACTTAAGAGATTTTCTCTGCTCCAAAGCTGCCTTCGTTTCCTCTCTTCATGAATCTCTGCCTGAACTGCAGACCTTCAGTGTGCTGAGCTTCGCTCTCATGAAGTTCTTGCTCCCATATAGGCTCAGCTGTTTCTTTGGGGTGTTGTCTCTGCTCATCTAGAACATGGCACGATCATTTGGTCTGGGACCAACACACTGGGAAGCGACTGGAGCAGTCCTCTTTGGTCTTGGGACCTACACCTGGACTATGTGGACTTGTTACATAATATTTCTTTCTCTGGAAACAAGAAGTGTGGAAATTTTGGTAGATCAGACTGCGCAGCATTAGACAACATTAAGAATGCACGGCCAGCGGCTGCTGGGATGCTCCGAGGCTCTGAGATAGCGAGAATGATCTCTCTTTGCTTGGCTTGCTACCGTGGTAGTGATAAATGAGCAGTGTGAAAGGCATATTTAGTGAGCCCTGTGGGAAATCTTCCACAGCTCGCACGTGGAAAGTGAAGAGCAGGGAGAGGAGTTGGCCCAGCTGGGGTGGAGATGTCCTCAGAGACAGTGCCCCAGAGAGGTGGCAGAGTGCTGGCCACACAACCAGGCAGGGAGGAGACCCTGCTGCCCAGCTGAGAAGAGGATGCCGCCCCTGATCACCCCATACTTGAAGGTGTGGGGGAAGGCCGTGAGTGCCTGACTGGAGACAAGAGAAGACAGTTACACTAATCTACCACAATCAGGATTTTAGCTAGACTTTACCAAGAATTTCCTTGATTCTATGGCTCTTTTCTCTTTCAAATGTTTTCCCAGGCAAGATTATGAGTATAAAAATTCTTAAGGAATAATTGGGAAGCCTCAAGAAGATTGTGGCAAGTTTGAGGCCAGCCTGGGCTACAAAGTGAGCTCAAGGCCAGCCTGAACTGCATAGCGAGACCCTGTCTCAAAAAGACCAAAAAATCCCAAAACAAAACAAAACAAAACAATTGGGAAACCTCATTGCATCAGCATGGTTAGGTCAACAACAGCTCTCTTGGCAAGGTCTGGCCAGGCAGACTTGACTCCCAGTGTCCTCCAGCCCCAGGAGCTCTCTGGGCTGATGGCTGAGGTCAGTGGTCATTGCAGCTGGACCACCACACTTACAACGCTCTCTGCCATCCTACTCATTTCCTGTCACCTTGCTCTCTGGCATAGTTGCCCCTGGTCCCCAGATCTTCCCCTGTCCTCTCTACCCACAATCCCCTGTCTGCAGCAGGGCTCCAGGAGATGGGGCATTGCCCTGGGTATGATGTCCTCCCTGGATCCCCCAGTCTTGATGGGATAAACAACCCTGTTCAAAGCCCTGCACACAGCTGTCCCCATCATCCATGGCCCTGCTGCTGGATGTGCCACCCTAGGATCAATGCAGCTCTCTCAGCTGTCTCCATTGACAGCAGAGGCCCAGCCACCCTACATCTAGCTGGCCACTGGAAATCCTAGGCGGCCCTCTCAAGTCCTCGCCTGTCCCCTGCTGCCTGGTGTCCTGGGCTTCCCTTATCTACACCTGAGTTGTATCCCCTGGGTCTGCGACAGGCTCCGTGGTTCTCTAAGGACAAAATTCTTTCTAAAAGAAGTGACCTGGAGGTGATTCTTTTCCCTTCTGCAGTGCTAGCAGCTGGCTTCCCTTGCCCATCGCCAGCAATGGCACTTCTCCCAGATGTGGTCTCCCTCCTCTTTCTCTGAACCAAAGAAGGGTTAGAAGAATCAGACTGAAGGCCTGGGGCACCCACACCAGGTCACTGTGTGCCACTCAGATTTCTCTTTAAAGATTTTTTTTAATAGTCCTTTAAAAAACTTGCCTAACTTGTGCAAGGCCCAGGACCACACATATTCACAAGAAAGTCCATTGAAGCTGGAAAAGCCAGGTTCCCAAAATGTCAGTGCTTGAGCATGAGATACTAGGAGAAGGGTTGCTGGACCAGCCAGCAGGAGAAGCAGCCCGAGGATAGAATGCATCTGCCTCACATCCCTTGTGCCACCACCCAACTCCAGTACCAGGACAGGCCAAGTGCCACTGGGAGCAGCCAGAATGAATCCAGAAGACCCATCAGAGCTCCACTGCAGTGACACAGGCCACATCCTCACTGAGAATCTCAGGGTTCTCACCTTCAGCCTCAGAAGGAAAAGAAACCTTCATTTGCCTGTCTTTATTTGGGGGTGTCATCGCTAACAGGAGTTTTGTTGTCCAGAGGACTGGATTCAGATCCCACTTCTGGTACTGAAGGGACAGTGTGGCCTTGATCAAGATGCTCATCTCTCAAGCTTCCGTTTCCTCATCTATACAATGGAGGCAGTAGGGCCTACCTTGCAGAGCCATTGCATAGGTGAGGTAATATGTTTACAGTACCTGCATGGACCCTGGGATAAGGCACATACTCAGCAAGAGATGGCTTGGCAGTTGTCATTGCTATTTGAGTGGCCATGGTACAGACAGTGAAAGGAAACGTGTGTTTTCATCAGTGGGAAGATTACCGTGTGTTGGAAGGGGACACAGGAGAGAAGGCCGCCTCGGTGAGCAGGCTTGGGGACGTGGCCCTAGTTGCCTGTCCTCACCCTGGGTGCCTGAGCAGCCTCATAGCTTTCTGTCCTCCATCTCTTGGAGAAGGCATAGCATCAGTGTTATGGCCGTGTCTACATGTCTCCCCAAAGCCCCATGCGGTCATAGGTGGGGCTTTTTAGAGGTGCCTGGATCGGGGAGTGGGAGTGATGCTGGAATTCAGGATATGATGTTGGGATTAAAGGGGCCCACACTGGGTGTGAGTGCTACCTGTCCAAAGGTGAGTTGTCGGAGGAAATATAAGGGACAGAAAGATGGCCGTTGGTACTGCTTGCTGCTTCACTGCTTTCTCCCTTCTGCCTGCCCTGTTTTGCCATGAACTGTTTCTCCGCTTCCATACCCCTCTGCCATGCCAGCCCTGCCATAGAGCCAGCTGGCTATGACCTCTGCAAGCTGTGGAATGGAATAAACCTTCCCTGCTTTAACTGTGGGCGTTGAGTATTTTGTCTCAGCAATAAGAAAAGTAACTAAGACAAGGGTACCACCAAGAGTGGAGCCTGCAACTTAATTTGACCCAACATGGGAAACCTCACCTGGCCTGGACATGGACAGGATTGACAGATCGATAGCTCTTTCTCGATTCCATGGGTGGTGGTGTATGGCTGTTCTTAGTTGGTGGAGCGATTTGTCTGGTTAATTCCAATAATGAATGAGACTTTGGCATGCTAACTAGTTATGCAACCCCCGAAAAGTAACTAAGACAATCAGGTTCTCCTCCTCTAAGTCTTTAGCTCCCCTTAAGTTGGTGACTGTCTGTGCCAGGTGACTGTCTGTGCCATTAGAAAAGGCTGTCAGCAGGAGGCACTGAGTCTCCTGATCTGATGCCATCCAGCAGTACCCCCTGAACAGAAAGTGTGTCCCTCATGGAAAGCCCACTGTGTTCACTGCCCTGAGCTGGGTCACCTTGCTCCAGGGAGCCCCTCAGACTGAGGTCCTCCTCACTGGGCAGCCGCCAGGGACTGGGCAGTCTTCCAGGGTACTGTCACTCAGCAGGTCCATGGGGGGTGACAAGAGAGGCCAGGGAGCATTATACTGTAGTTGACAAACCCAGCGAGGGGAGAAAGATGGATCTTCCCAGCAAGAGGAGAGTATTTAATGAAATGTCACGTACATGGAGTGGACCAGACTGAAGTGACATCCCATTAATAACTTATAAAGGCCTCTAATCAGTTGGGGTTAATTTGGTATTCATTGTAAAAACATTTATCATGAGCACTGAAGTCTGTGACAGTAGCCAAGAAATTAATATCATAGAGAGGGAAATCTCCTTATGTATCCTCAAATAATGGATGGAGACAGTTCAGAAGTGATTTACTAGCTCTACTGAGGGTCTGCACCAAACTGAATGCACTGTGCTATACTGCACGGCAGAGTGGGCTAAATCACTAGCACTGAAGTTGATAAGCCAGTGTTTGGTAATCAACTCGATGGGATAGGGTAACGTAATGCTACCAGATGGTCACAGTTAGGGATGTAGGAGGGTTAGGAGATGGCTCCCATAGCTCTTTCCTAAGGTCAACAGGCTCTTTGATGACGTAAGAGTTTCACAACTCAGATGCAAATTCCTAATTGTGGGACTGTGGAGAAAGTGAGACCGAAAATGTAAACTGTAAATCAAGATGCAATGGAGAATTTCTGAACTTGTGACAGGGAGCACGAATACAGGGGAGGGGCACAAGAGAAACCAGATTCTTAAAGCAATATGGAATTGGAAACAGTGGCGCATACCTGCAATCCCAGGAACTCTGAAGGCTGGGGCAAGAGGGTTGCAAGCTTGAGGCCAGCCTAGGAAACTTAGTGAAAACCTGTCTAAATAAATACAGTAAATAGCAAAGGGAATATCCCCCACTGTGAAGCCCTGCATTCAGTTCCTCGTACCTCAAAAAATAAGTATGAAAATGTTCAGTAGGAGCCAGAAAGACATTTCTAACTTAGCTCAGAAACCCCTTTTCAAAAGTAGCTGAATCCTACATAAACAGGTACATTCATATCACTATTATCCATAATGCTTTTCAAAGCTGGAAATACTGTGTTCACAGAAGAGCAATTTGGTAAGTTATGGTACACTAACAGGAAAAGCAATTATGCAACCATTAAAAGTTATGATTAGAGGAGACAACCTACCTAATGGGAGAAAATGTTTACAACGTAGGCATCTGAGAAAGGACTCAGAATATATAAGGAACTCAATAGCAAGAAAGAAAACAATCTGATGACAAAATGGGCAACAGACTGACATAGATGCATCTCAAAAGAAGCTATGTGGGTATATGAAAGTCAATACAACCAATGGATATATGAAAAATGCTGTGTCACTGATGATCAGAATACAAATCAAAACCACAATAAGATATCGCCTCACTGCAGCACTGTGAAAAAAGACAGAGCATATCAAGTGCTGGTGAGGATGTGGAGAAAAGGGAGCCATTTACACCACTGGAAGAAATGGAAGTTAGTGCTGCCATTATGGGAAATAGCATGGAGGATCCTCAAAATTAAAAAGAAAGCTATCATACAATCCAGCAACCCCACCACTGGGTATGTGTCCAAAGGAAATAAAATCAGTATAGTGAAGAGACATCCGGGTTCCCATGCTTACTGGAGCACTGTACACAACGGCCAAGAAATGCAGTGAACCTCAATATTCATTCATGGGTAGATGGATAAACTAACATGGTGCATATACACAGTGGAGTACCATCCAGCCATAAGAACGAATGAACTCCTGTCATTTGTAACCACATGGCTGGACCCGGAAGGTATGTTAAATGAAATAAGCCAGACACAGTAAAACACCAAACTGCACGATTTTAGTCCTGTGTGCCATCCAAGAGGGTTGATCTCATAGAAGCTGAGAAGAGAGTGGTGGCTACTGTTGGAAGCTGGGGAAAGTAGCAGGGTGAGTGGATGGAGAGAGGGACTGTCCCTGTTACTTTTCTCTTGTTGCTGAGACAAAATACCCCACTCCTGAAATTAAGGAAGGAAAGGTTTCTTTAGCTCACAGTGTGTGGAGGTTTCAGTTCATATCAGCTGGCTCCAAGGCAGGGTGGCATGGCTGAGGGGCAACAGTTCATGGAAGCAGAAGACAGCAAAAGCAGCAAGAGCGAAAGGGCAGAGCGAGGCGCTTCCCTCCCTTACACTGTAAGCAGGCTCCCTGCCTCCTCACCCCAGGGCAGGTGTGGCACTGACGCACTCTCCATGGCCTCCTGCTGCACAGGATGAGGGTGTTTACATGGTGAGTCCCTTAGTTAAACTTCTAAATATCTCAAGTTGGCACACTGTATCAACCATTACCACCAGGCTAAAGGTACCAAGGTACAGTCAAATATGAGAAGTAAGTTCGGGTGTTCTACTGTACAGCAGGATGACTACAGATAATAATAATGTATTATATAATTTACACAAAGCTAAAAGAAAGGACTTTGAGAATTTTCACCAAGGAAAGAATGGTAAGCATTTGAGGAGATCAAGCCAGAAATGTCTTTCTGACTCAAGTCACGTGACTTGGACATGACACCATGTATACATCTATAAGAACATCATGTGGTCTTCACTAAGCATGTACATGTTCGTTTATTAAAAGTGAATTTTTAAGTTGCCCCTTCAAATAAGAAGACTATAGGAATATAGTACATATGTCAAATAATAGTAGGACTCAAAATAAGCTACTTGGTATATGTTTGCCTGTAGAAAAGGATTGGAAAGCAATTTATTAGTCAGAATAATTATTTTACTTGGCCAGACTGTGGGCATTTTCCTGCCTCTAAAAGTTTCTTGGGTACCTCAACATTACATATTCATTTAAAAGGGAGAAAAATTATTTGGCAGATGTGAGATTTAGGTATTCTACTCAAAAAATACATGCTTAGGCAATTTTAAGTGAAAAATTAGGTACAGCTTAAAGAGAACATGAATATTCCTGTTCAGGGCCAGCTCTTACCCTTGGGAAAGTCACAAGTCCTTTAACCTTGCGGGATTCAAAGCTATCGCAGCTCTGTTACACACTCTTCAGAGAGATTTTCCTGGGCTTATACTTTTTAATTTATAAACCATAGTTGTATATATTTATAGGTACAAGGTCACTTTGGTCAATAACAATGTGTATGAGTCAGCAATCCCATTGCTAGAACAAAATATCAGACATCAACAACTTAAATGAGTGACTTGTTTTGGCTAATTTTGGAGCTTCAGCACAATCAGCTAATTCGAAGGTAGAACACTGTGGCAGAGGGCGTAGTGTAAGGAAACAGCTCAAGTCACAGTGTCCAGGAAGCAGAGAAAAGAGAGAGCCAGAGAGGAAGGGGCCAGGAGCAGACACAATCCCCGAGGTCATGCCTCCCTGAATTACTGGTTCCTCTGGGCCCCTCCTCCTCTTCTCCCACTCAGCTCTGAATTCACCACTGAATTACCCCACGGGTGAGGCCAAAGCCATCCCACTCTTCTGACCTCTCAAGGAGTCTCTCAAGCCAGACAAGTCAACGGTGAAGATTAATTAACATAATGCAACTGTTTTTACCCAAAGCAAACTTAAGGAAAAGATGTTTTTAGGGTTGAAAACAGCCCAACCTAGTTGCCCACGTCAGTGCGCAAGAGCAAACCATGTTCTCACCCTTTGCTCCGTCTGTGCTTCCTTAATGCAGTTGAGACTGAAACAGAGTATTATTTCTTACAAAGAATCAAATTTAGAGAGGAGCCCTACATCAGACTTGGCAGTATTAAGTTAGAGAATTTCAAGGTGATCTATCACAGAGAATTCATAAGCAGAACCAAAGTTCTGCATTAAGGAAGAGTGCACTTGATGAAAGAGTCCTGAGAGGATGTAATGAGGCAGTTATAAATTAGTCCTTTACAGCGTCTACATGGGGAGTGGCAGTACAGTCATATATGCAGCCTTGAAGGATGTAGCTTAGAGATGTTTCCCGTGGCCCGGGCTGGAGAGATGAGGCCAGCTCTGCGTGCTGCTTAGAAATCTCCTTGGTGCACATGCGCATCTGTGGATTGCTTCATGGAGTTCATCCATTTGGGTAGAGGGAACGTAATAGTTCCTAAAATATTTCACAATGGAAAATATCAACATAATGGTTCCATGTCTTCATCTACGTAGGATAACTGTGACCTTTTCTTCCTCTGAAGTGCTGAAAGACTGTCAGTCCCATTTATTGCAGCAGTTAATCTTATGCTGCTTTGTAAAATGATCATTCAACTCTTTTGCTTTTGAATAACCTTATTTCCCAGACGAAATGTCAGCTGCTGCAGGACAAAGACTGTGTTCCATCGTGTTTTTATCTTCCACGGCTCATTGCTCAGCATTGAGCAGAATCTAGATTCTCAATGAACACTTGTTAAATGAGTGATATCCAACACTGAAAGTAAGATTTAATGTTAGATTTAGGGACATAAATTCCAAGATTCATAGAAACTGGAAAAACTTGATGTCATAGCCTAAAATGCCTAAGATTTGGTAACTCATCCAATGGTTAATTAACTTGATAATTCTAATAGTGAGAGAAAACAAGGAACTCCGGCTTTGCAAACCAGCTTGTTTATTTGAATGGTTTTAGTTTCTACTGTGATGGCTTTTCTGGTTGTGAAAAGTTGAGATTGGTTTAGTTTCCACAGTCAGTGCTCATTTAAATGCTGCACCCCCAGCCTGGGTCTCTCCAGGGCTCTTCCCCTGCAGGGCGTCTCAGCAGCCCAGGCGGAGCTCATCTGTGGTCAGCATGCACCACTGTTTCCACAAAGCCTTCCCTGGTTCTTCTTGAAATAATCACTCCTCTGTGCATGGCAATTTACCAAGCCAGAAACTCAGCGGTCTTGACTTACCCAGTTTCCACACCCTGTACCGCTCCTCACCAAGAAATTCTATGAAGTCTGCCTTGGATATGTACTAATAAAATCCATCCCCTCTTCCCACAGCGTCATCTCACATCTAGATTCCTATGAACTGCCTGCTTTGTTTCCCTACCCAAAATCCACTCCTAAATTAAGTCAAGAGTCTTAAGTGAAAACATGATTGCATATTTCCATATTTCATATGTGATATGTAAAACCCTCCCATTGTTTTATGCTGCCTTTAAAATGAAGTCCAAACTCCTTAACAGGCTTTGCAGAACCCGCCCTCCCCCACCAACCTTGCCCCAGATGTTTGGCTTCTGTGCCCGACTATCCCTCCCAGGTTGGATACAGCAACATGAGCCATATAGAGACCTTAATCACCCCAGATTTTTTCTTAACTCATGGTCTTTCTGCTCCCCATACCTCCAGCACTCTGAGTCCCCACTCCCTCTCCCCAACTGCAGCCTCCCCAAGACTGGGTCCAAGACCTTCTGTCCCCCCCCCCCATTGCTGTGCTATTGCCATCATTAATGCACCGCTCTTGTGTCTGCTTATTTACTTCCCAAACCCACTTCAGGCCCCATAAGAACAGCTGCCTTCTATTCGTGAATGCACTTTTATCCCCTTGGTTATATCTATGAGTGACTAAGACTAAGTATTTAAAAGTTTAATCCATGACTTAGGCAATTAAGGCATATTATTTACCCAAGATAAAAAAGCAATTACTTTTCCAAGTATAAACACAAAAGGGACTTGTTTCTGGAGCTTTTTTGGGGGTGCATTTTAACTTTTTGGAAGTTAGCTTACCATCCATTTGGGGCCCAAACTTGTGACATACCTCCCTTAAATCTTAACCTTTTCTGCCTCAAAATGAGTCATAATTGTCCATGACATCATGCTCAAATCAAGCTCAGCCTCATCCCACTGCTTTGTGGATTATTTTTTAAGATTCTAATTGCATATACATGTATTTAATTAAACTAATTTTTCCACAGCCATACACACTTACATTTTTAAAGATTAGCTGAGAGATGTGACTTTTTAATAGAACATGAGTCACTTAAAATGTCCTCTGAAGCCCACTTCCTCTAAATCTAATCACCAGAATTTCACAACGGGCTTGTTCAGTCAGTCCTGTCTTCTACATTTCCCATGTGTTCCTGCATTACAAGATTAGTTGACTCCCAACATCTCCCTATCTAAAGGTTTAAAATAATAAAAGAATAAATTAAGTGGTCAATGGAAAAGTAAAATATCTATTCCAGGCTGATGGGCATAATGGAACATCTCATTATTACATAGACTCAGCCATCGCCCCCATCCCTAGTGAGTCATAGCTGAACAGTAAATCTGTGTAATATCAGAGCCAGCCTGGGAAGCAGCTGCTCAGCCAGCCTCTCGCCTCCTGCATCATAAAGAAATGTGCCAGTGCATTCATAATTTCCTGACAAGGTGGCAGAGTCTGTAAATCCTTTCATTCAATAACCCTAAAATTTAACTAGCCAGGGGCTCAGGAGCCTGGTGCACACTCCATGAAACAAAGAGCTTATGGTGGCAGATGACCGCTTGGACTAATGGCTCCTAACTGAGCAACTCTTCAGCTTTCCTGACTGTCTATGCCTTGGCTCCATGCCCAGAGGTCTGGTTTGCTTGGCCCAGGAAGCAGCTTGGGCACCAGGATGCTTGAAAGTCCCCAGGTGCATCCAGTCTGCAGTCAGAGTTGCGCATCACTGCTTTGGATGACCTCAGACCGGACTGGAATGGGGCAGCGTCTTTAATAAGCCTGGAAGCTTCTTAGCAACAATTGCAACATCACGACCACGTGTAGAATATGTGAGAATATCCTTTTATGGCCAACCCAATAACAAGGGCATTCTTACATAAAACTGCCAGTTCTCAAGCATTCTCAGGGAAATCCTTGCTTCATATGGGCAGCCGTGCTGCCTGTCATCCAAAGACACAATCAGGGAGCCCCATCCATGCTGCAGCTATGTGGGTCCCAGCCAATCCAGGAGTGCAGTTCAAAGTTAAGATCATGATGCTGCAACAACGATTTGTTTTCTCTTTCTTGCAACGCTGAGTGTTATGGCTTGTGTCTAGATGCCCCCCGCAACCACCACCAAAGCCTCATAGGTGGGGCTTTGTCAAAGGCTGCTGGATCTAGAGTATGTGATGCTGGGATTAAGGGTGTGTGATTACTGAGTTTATTATTGGTTTCACACAGTTTTGGATAGGATTAAGGGTGACCCACCCCTAATTCTCAGAGTGTGGGTATTCTTATACTAGATGCAATATAAGGGACAGAAAAAGGGTCCCTGCCTGCCGCTGGTCACTTGGCGTTTGGCACTTGCTTATTGCTTGCTGCCATCTGCCTCTGGCTGCTCTGCTTTGCCATGAGCTCTTTCTCCTCTGCACTGCCCCTCTGCCATGCTGGTTCCCTTGGAGCCAGCCGATTATAGGCTGAAACCTGTACAAACTTTATAAGCCAAACTTTCCTCCTTTAACTTTGGGTATTGGGTACTTTGTCTCAGCAATGAGAAAAGTGTCTAAGACACTGGATGGGGAGTCATTGCCCAGATTGATAGCTGTTTGATGCAATATCAATCATTATAGTGTGGTTTTCTCTGGTCAAATCCATAAGCAATGAAGTGGCAGCCTGTGGCAACAGAACTTCAGGATTTCAGACAGTGTCTTCCTGTGTGGCTGTGTAGGGCAGAGCTAATAAAGAAGATCCTTTATTCAGGATTGCAATGTTCTGATCAGCAGGCTAGATATTTTTGTGTGCATTGTCTTTTTGCTCACAAAAAAAAAAATCTCCACTCAGCAATGAAAAAACAGAAGTTCAGAAAATGGATTCATTTTTCCCAAGGTCACAGAGTAATGGTATCAGAATTGAAACCTAAGTGGTTTGGTTTGGCCTTTTCTCTGGCACCAAATACTAATCTGTGTTCAGTGTCCAGGAGGACTTAGGACCAAATAAATTCATGTCTGTGTCATCTTCAAAAATCTTTCAAATGCTCCATATATATGCAGTGTTGTTGTTATTGTTATAGTAAATGTTACTATTTGTACTCAAGGCCATCCCTGGGAACTTTTTTCCTGATATACAAAAACTGGGGGGGAGGTCTTCTGATACGGCCACTGGTGCAATTAATCCAATACGCTTATCTTTCTCCTTACTGAGCATTCTAAGAGTAAATGAAACACTGATCCAACTGATATTCCCATCTGACATCTTTGCAAGTTCCAGAAATGAGTTCTCAAGCCCCAGAGCAAACACCGAACCCCAACTGGAATCAAGCATTTCTCCTGACTGGATCATTGGTCCAAGGACAGGAGTAGTATAGAAGCCCTTTAGAAGATGATTAAATAAATAAAACTTTGTGCGCCAACTTCCTCAAAGGGACTTAAACATTTGTTTCTGCAGTTCACTTTTTAAAATTAACTTCAGGTGCATTTTTGAATATTAACAAAATATTTTACAAATAAAGGTGAATAACTGCACACCTCTATGTCCTCCACTCAGCATGAAACAGAGAATATTACCATGCTCTGCAGAGCTCTGAAGCCACCCCACCAGTATTCCTCCTCCAGCACTTGAATTTTCTTTGTGCTTCCCTGCTGGTTCATAAAACTAGTTTTACCACATTTCCCTGAGCAGTATATCACCTGTAGTTTTAACTTTAACTTTCTATAACTGCTACCATACACAGATATACACACCTCAACCTCGGGTGTGATATCATGGACATTGCCACAAAGAGCTGTAGTGACTCACTGTCATACTGGATAGTCATCCTCACAAATGTCACAGTGCTTTTATCCAGTCTCCTGTCCATGGAGATGATGGTTATTTCCAGTTTTCCTTTTAAAATCTATTTACAGCATTGCTATATACATTGTTCTCATGGTTCTCAGTACACAGAAGCTAAAATTTCTGTAGGTCTTGCTTTGCACACATCTGATTGCTAATGAGGTTGAACATCTTCTCATAGGTACATTTTCCATTTGTGTTACATCTTCCATAAAACACCTGTTCATGTCTTTGGATGTATTTTTAGGAGTGTCACTTCCTTATTGTATATCATTTCTTTATGCATCACAGATGCCTAAGTCCTTGTCAGTTATGTCTAATATCTTCTCTCATTTTACAGCTTGTCTTTTCACTTTCATTTGAATAACTTTGGTAATAAAAGATGTTAATTTCAACTTCAATGTATTCATTTATAGTTTGAATTTTATGTCCTCTTTTTAAAAAATTCTTTCCTATCTTGAAGGCATAAATATATTCTCCTATATTATCTTCTAACATTTTTGTAACTTCATCTTTCACAGTTATGTCCTTAATGCACTTGAAATTGATTTGGGTGTATGGTACAAAGCATACAGTTATTTCTTCACAACAACTAATTATCTTAAACCATTTTTTGGCCTTTCTGGGACAGAGTCTCACTATGCAGTGCAGGCTGGCCTTGAACTCACTTTGTAGCCCAGGCTGGCCTCAAACTTGCATCGATCCTCCTGCCTCAGCCTCCCTGGTGCTAGGATTACAAGCATGTGCCACATGCCCAGCCCAAAACTATTTATTGAAAATAAATCTTTTTTTCTTTACTGATCTTCAGATCTATCTTTGAATATTGTATAATTCTGAGTATGTATTGGTTTGGCTTCAGAATCTCTGTGTTCCTCTGGCCCTTTACCCTTGCAGATAACAGAGCCATACATTACTAATTTCTAACATTTTATAATGGGTCTGAGGCACAGAACAGTGAGTCCTCCAAGTGTCATTTCAGAGTGCATCTTGCCTGCCTTTGGCCTTTTGTGCCCATGTATGCAAATGCACGCGTACAGCTTAGAAAAAGTTCTTTTAAAAATACTTTTAGGAAATTAGTATGAATTGCAATACATTTGTACACAAGCAAGGGAGAATTTATAAATTTTGGCCATTGAACTGTCCAGTGTGTGTTGGCATTACTGGAAATTGGTCTCACCCTGAATTTCATCCCCATCCCTTTTTACTTGTAAATATTTTTTGAGACAGGATTTCTCTAATTCACTAAGTTGCCCATGCTGGGCTTGTACTTGCAATCCTCTTACCTCCCAGAGTATGCCACCATGCTTGGGTTCTTTACTTTTAAAGGGTACCTTTTACTAATGTTTTAGAAATTTTGTCATAATTCACAAATCTTTGGTTTAAATCCATTCTTAGCTATAGTCCTTGGATAATTTTGGTGCTATGTATGTTTCATTTTCTAAAATATAATTTTCTCTAATTTATGCTGCTAGTTGATTTTATTTGATAGCCACCCAGGTGGTCCCATATATGTGATTTTAATTTGAAGGTTCACATCAAAGTGAACAATATGAAATTTAAAAATCTTTTCAAAGGTCACATGTTCTTGGGTTCCTAAGTCATTGTCACCTAGTTTGAGAAACAGCCATCCAGACTTGTTAGTTCTCTTTTCCAGAGGGAGCCTCAGTAAAAATTGTTAGGATGCTTTTAAATGAATATTATCCTCCCATTTAGAACCAAGGTGATGTAGATAGAACCCAGCTGAGTCATGCAAAGTCTTTTGGAAAAGTAGCCCCTTCCCTGGTGGAGGTTCATCCAAGACTTGACTGCAGACAGCAGGACTTATCAGACTTACTGTCCCTGTGTATGTGTTGAGCTACACAGAGAAGGTCGGTGTACCCAGGGAGGAAAGGCAGTGGGAACAAAGAAAAGGTGGACAGAGACAATAGCTGGGTCGGGTGGAGGCCTCTTTACCAGATGGATAAGAGGACCTGAACAACAACAGTAGGGGCATTTATTTATACTCCTGCAAAGTTAGTATCACAGACACAAGGTTGCCTAGCAACCAATGACTGAAATTGTACCAGCAGGATGTCCTCAAAACCAAGGTAGCTTGACTGCTTTAGGCACTGTGGCCTTATCTCATCTTCACACATAGAACCAATTTCCAGCTCCAGCCGCTGCCAATAGAAGGGACCATGTCTTGGACTACCACAGTCTTGTGACCAGGCAAGATGTCTTTCTACATAGGAAAACCTCTGCCTACAAGAGGGAGGGCACAATCCCATCAGCCGGAACTGCCCCTGACCCCAGCGCAGATGCTCCACCATCATGCAGTGGAAGGAGTGGGGCAGATCTTTCTCTCCTGTCACTCCTGTCCACAACCTACAGGAAGTTCCACCTTTCCAGCTGCCTTTTTCCCCATTTTAACCTGATTTTCAATAAGTGTTGAGGACAGGCAAAATATCTGGTTTTATTTGTTTGAATTCCTTCACGTCTATAGTGATGGTCATAAGCCCCATTCTCTAACAAGCGCTGAGTGCCTTCTGTGTACCAGCCCAGCCCTCCCTTGAGGACCACCTGCTGCAAAGTGCAGGACTCTGCCATCCTATATGGTTTACCCTGAATGCTTCAATCAAAGGCTAAGGTGAAATTGAAAATGCCATCCAATGTGGTTTGCAAAATGCATCTTTTCTTGAAGTAGAAAAGACTGCTTTCTTAGGCTCCTGTGACAAGCAACTTTAAAGTGTTTTGATGCAACTCAAACACTTTGTTAAGATTGCTTTCCTGCATGCAACCCACGAGGAACTCTTTCCTGCTGCAGAATAAGAGGAGGGGCATTTCCACAGACTTGGGGTGTCACATGGGGGAGTGTTGCAGAAGATTGAAACAGACCTTACTCAGTTTTCAGTTCTCTTTCAGACTCTGGCTTCCAGGCAAGGAAAAAGTCCTTGGCGTCTCCTAGTCCTTACTCGTGTCCTTTTTTAACAAGGAGAGAGTAATCCTCAGTACTTTAAACAGACTTAGACAGAATTAGTGACAGTTTTAGTTTGGTTCGGTTATTTATTTTATGCTCACCATTGCTAAGAATACTGGTGTTCCCTATAGTCATGATATAAATATTTCCTAATAAATAAAGCTGATATACATAAAAAGGAAATTGATTCGGAGAAGAAAACAGTAGCTCTAGGGGCACTCAAACATCACAGCAAACCATAGGAGACTGGTGGGCAAGCAGACCATAGACAGTACTTACAACAGAAAGAACCTACTGTTTAGAGTCCTCCCATGATGGATTGGTCCCCAGCCCTGCGACAAAGTGGGTGATGCACATGACCCTCCAAGCCTCAGTTTCCTCATTTATAGGGAGGGGAAAAGACCTGCCAGGGATACCATAAAGATTCAATGACATAACTTACAGGGAACATTCCTTAATGTGGCAAATAATCGTCTGCTCTGTTGGCCATGATGTCGAGAAAAAATCTAATGTTATCTTGAATCTGGGCCAGAGACATAATGATTTTTGCACAAGTGATGAGAAAATTACAAAATGTAGAGACATGAACTATGGAGCAAGACCATTAGCCTTTTTGACCTTGAACCTTCTGAGTCGATTTCTTCATCCATAAAATGAGGATGATTAAAATACATACTTTGCATGGTTATTGGTGAACCTGAGGTAATATATATAATTAGACCACTCAATAGCAGTTGCATAAAGCAAAGATGACCCAGTCAATAAATAATAGTTATTTGTCATAGTCCACATTCAGGGAATTTATGCTATGGCTTCCTGTCCTCAGATGGTAGTGGTTTTTTTCTTTTAAACAATAACCTCATGTGCATAATATATTTTTTTGTATTAGGAGGGAAGCATTTCACAAATATTTGGAGTCAAGAAGCAACAAAGTGTTGGGGTATTTCTTTGGTGCTTTGAGAATTTGAGTTTCCTAAGTACAATTTCTGCAACTCAGCTATGGCTCCAGATTCTAACGAGAGACACACCTGCTTCGTTAATGAAAAGTTCAACCTTTTCTTCCTGTGAGTCTCCAATTTGAAAAGTGTTCTCCTCCCTTTATTTATCTACTGATAATTACATTCTACCTTATTACGAGTCTCTTTAAGGACTACAGGGTGGTAATTTTGCTCCCCTCCAAAGGACGTTCTTAAGGTGGCTCCTCAAATGTGAGTGGTAGTGTAATCTCGGTGTAGAGCGATGGCAATAATGTGAGAGTTTCCAAGACGGGAGAGGCATGAATGCTCAAGTGGCCATGAAAGACGCCCCTCCCTGATGGCGGTCCTGCCACATCTCCTTCAAATCACGTTTTTGTAACACCAGGTGATATTCTGCAGTTTGAATGTCTCCTGATATTATAAGGAGTTTGAAATTTTGCTTTATTAATTAACATTTTCATTTTGCCTAAATTTTGGAGTGCACTGATTTTCCAGAAGTGCTAATTACCACACTCACAGCAGAAGGTTGGCTGCATATTAAAATATTTCATGCATTCTCCCTGCTAAGCTCAAAGCTGTCCTCATTCAGCCGCAGCAGTCTCAGAGCCGGGCGGGAGGCCCCTGCCAGGTGCTGCTCAGAGGCTGAGGTCTCTTTTGACCGAGTGAGTTCTCAGTGCTAGCAGACCCCTCGCTCCTGAGGGAGGTATAACTGCATCTGTCTTTATGCAGAACTTGTTCATCGGTGCAGATACCGTCCGGTGAGCTCAAACAGCCAGTGCACCCCCAGCCACCCCTTAGTTCTGCAGCTCCTGCAAGAGGCCCTGTCATGAAGCACATCACAGTCATGTGATCTTGACTCCACAAAGACCTGGAAGTTTCTGTCTAAGCCTCGGCATAGACAGGGACTCACAAAGAACAATCTGCAGGCATCACCAAGACCCCTATGCACAGCAGTATGGGATGGGATATATGTTGGCCTGCATAACCACTGTGTCAGTCCTTTAGGGCTTCAGTGATAGAATACCAGCACCTGGGTGACTGATAAAGAACAGAAACTTGATCAAGGCAAATTTTGTAGACATGGACAAGGGCCTGAGGACCAGCCTCCTGCCTTCATGGTCCACTGTCCTCTGTCCCCTCATGGCAGAAGAGCCATGCTCCTTTCACAAGGTGCCAGTCCCACTCGGGGGCCCCACCTTCATGGCCTCATCACCCCCAGCACCATCGTCGTGGGTACTGGACGTCAACACAGAAGCGTGGGCCCAGACACATTAAGTCCATAGAGCAGACAAGAAGATGTAGGAATTTGGGGTTTGAATACATAATTTTCCATGCTGACCATTGGGAGCTTTTGATCCTGGCTCAAGAAATGAAGATGAGCTTCTGGCCTGTGATCACCCTCCCCAGAGTCCTCACCATCAAATACAAGGGCCACCTCATCCCAGGGTGTCCCGCAGTCCCAGCCTTTCCAGGACTAAGACACCCCCAGGATGCTCCTCAAGACATCCCGAGGCACGCAGAAAGCTTTGCCCTGCTGCCAGCGGCCAGGCCTGAACCTCGGCCCATTGGTCAGCCCTCCTGCCTTCCTCCAGGCACACCCTCGCACACTGTTCTGCACGTGCACACAGATGTACTTGTGTGATCACTACCAACTCCCATCTCTTGAGTCGATTAACACCCATGCCCGCTTTGCTCATAATGTGTCTAAACAGTGAGCTTTGCCACCCTGGACAAGATTTGGAAAGGCCCTAAATGCTGCTCTGTCATTAACAGGGGCCCTGTATCTGTGGTCAGGGAGTAGTCACTGAAAGATAGGGGGTAGAAGGAGATCGGGGAGGCCAGAGGAAGCACAGGGGCCCTGTGTGGGGCCCACACTGGGTCAGGCTGTGTGGGGCTGCTCAAGGCCTGGCCATTGGCAGCATTTGGTGCCCTGTCCCCCAGGGGTACAGCCACAGTGAGGAGCCAGAGAGGGCTGCATACCAGGGACCAAGAACTCAGGGGATCCACAATGATGCAGTTAGCCCTCCACGTGCCCGGATCTCTGTCTGCCTCGGCACAAGAGGAAAGAGAAGGGAACCATTACCCTGGCCTGAAGCAGTGGGATTTTGGTCTAGATAGGGAGATGTGAGGCAAATTCAGGCACCAAGGTCTTATCTGCCCTGTGAGAAGGTGGAGGAATTATTCGGTCCCCAGCACAGGATGAAACAGCCAGGGCATCATGTGGCCCCAGTGGGAGGGGACACTGTGGTATCTGAGGGAGGGGACCCAAGAGTGGCATTCTGGGCACAAGGTGCACCATGGCCTGGCCCAGAACAGCTGGCCCAGCTCAGAGGCCAGTGTGAGAACGAGCTGCTGCAGATTCTCCCCACCTGAGACCCCTGCCCAGGTCAGCATGGGCTCCTCCTGAGCTATCTGCTCCCTGAGCTGTGGCCCTGCCTTCCAAACACTGGAAGCTGGACCTGGGGCCTGCCTGGTCCAGAGGAGCGGCTGCTCATGTGGCTCTGGCTTCTGAGCACCGACGGGGACCAGCCTGGTCTGCTGGCAAAGACAGAGGCTGGCAACAACTGCAGACAAAGGGTGACACAGAAGGTGGGAAGGAGGAGGGCAGGGAGCAGTGACCAGAGCCTGACCACCCACAGTCCTGGGGCATTGCTCAGGGGCTCCCCATGCAAATGTCTCCCCACTCAGATGACAAATGATACACGTTCCCTAAGTTATCCGAGACTACCCTTGTCCAACTCTGCCACAGCTGAGGGTGCTTGAGGAGGGCTCGGGCCGCCTACCCTGTCATCAGAACACAAGCACAGGGCTGGCTGTGCCTCCATGGGCAGTGACTGAGCTCTCTGTGTAGCCAGACATGGTGGCCACACCTGTGATCCTAGCACTCTGGAAGGCTGAGGCAGGAGAACCATAATCTGGAGATTAACTTGGAAACTTAGTGATTTAGTGAGACCTTATCTCAAGAAAAAAAAAAAATTTAAGTGGGACTAGGGAGGTAGTTCAGTGCAAAGGCCCTGACTTCAAAACCTAGTACCAAAAAAAGGCAAGAAGAGAAATGCCACCTGTTCTGAGAAAGTTTCTGTGACCCCAGGTTACAACCCTGCCTCCTGGGTCAGCACCCACAATATAGGACATAATAGACATTTGTCTAGAGGTCCTTTCCCATCAATGGACATGCACGAGGCTCAGGACAGTGGCAAGCTCAGGGTCACTGGTGTAGGTTCATGCTCTCACCCCAGTTCCCAGGGCTGATGCCAACTCATCTTAAGTATCTGATTAATTTTCATCATTCATTTGCTTTCCATTGTAAAAATACTACAGGACATAGGAAATAAAATTACAGAAAAACCCAAGGTAATAATAGCACTGACAGACTCAGGGTTGACGATTATTATTAAGACTTTTGTACATCTCCATCTTGTTTCCAAAACTAGACGTGCTTTGACCCTAAGGATTAGTTTTGCACCCCACCTTTGGGCCTCCTGTACTGTAACTGTAATTTTAAATATGGCATAATATTTCATTGAATAAATTATGAAAATGTAATTACCATTTTCCTGCTGGACAGCTGGGCTCTTTATAATATCCCATGTTATAACAGACGCTGTGAAACACCTTCTGTGTTCAGACTCTCCTAGAGGGGACTTACCAAGGTGAACTCCATGGGCTCTTTGAGGAGCTCTGGAGCGGGATTGCAAACTGTGCTCCAACACCTGAACGCCCGTCCAATTATACCTGCGTGCCATCATGTGCGCCTGCATTCCTTTCAGAGAAGTCTTGGTAATTCTTTGACTTAAAAAAAAAAATCTTAGCTAATATAATTCAATCGCGTCGCTGTTTAAATCAGTATATATTTAGTTATGCTCCATAGCGGATTACATTTGCATGTATTTAATAGTAAATGGATGGCTTTCTATCAGCTAGTACTCTGTATCTTTCTGTGAACTGCCTGGCTTTATTGTTACCCACTTATTCTTTAGTGCCCAGGTGTGCAGACAGCACTAAGGAAAGGTCACTCGGGGGAGAGGCCTGTGCAGCCACCTCTGCAGGGGGCACAGGGTGGCCAAAGCCAGCCCCAGCTGTGTGCCTACAGATGTCCCCTGACATTTGTGGCAGAGTTGGGGAACGTTGGTGCTTGAGGACTATTTCCTGCCTGCCCTTGGGGGTGCTGACACGCAGGACCAGGCTCAGGAGATGTGGGGCTGGAGGGAAAGGACAGTTCCAAAAATTCGAGTGGCCTGAGACCAGTGATGAGCTGCTCCAGGCTGAGAAGTCAGCAGGTCATATCCTCACTCAAAGGAGAGGGAGTCCTAGGATCAGTGGCCGCGAGACCACAGGAGGAAAGGGAGCACAGGGCAGGCATGTTGGGGACTTCTGTCCACACCCCAACAGGTCACCATTGCACTTCCCACAGCCTTGATCCAGCATACGCCCCCCCCAGAGGCTGAGTGCATTTCACCCTTGCCGGAGGCCAAAGGCCATTCGTGTTTGAACTATGTGCCAAGAAGCCCTGAAATGTTCCAAGAAAAAAATTGATTTTTCTATCACCTTAAGAAGACACTGAAAATTCATTCACTTCCTTGGAGTAAGAGTACGAATTCTGGCAACCAGTGAGGTCTGAACATAACTGTGATATAAAAAGATCTGTGCAGGAGGACCACTTTCCACCAGTCAATAAATCTGTTGGTTCTCTCCAGGCTTTCTGAGTGTCTGTGTCTCCACTCAGACCTCATGGTCAATGGTCCTGCTATTCTTACCACTGCAGGTGTGTGCAACTGACACTTTCAGCTGGAAGAGGCAGTCAGGTCAGCACTGTGGGTGTGGACTTTTGTGCCCTGAAGTGTGACTCAGTGGGTTTGAGGATACCATCGGAATAAGTCTCCGCACTGCTGATTCGGGAACCCTTGGAAAACCACTGGGATAATGGGTCAGGCAATGTACCACTTCTGGCTCTGCTGCTTCCTAGCAGTGTGACCATGGGCCACACTTGAACTTTCAAGCGCAAGTCTGGTTCTGTGAAATGGGAATGGCACCTTGCTTTCCAGGTTGCTAAGTCGGCTTCTGGGTGTAAATCCTGGCTCCTTGGCAGGCGCACTCTGTCTGTGCCCACCCTGCCCCAGCCCTAACGTGCGAGGAGTAAGCCCTAGAAACATCCATCTCATGGGATCACATCCACTGTACGGAAAACAGCGCCTGGTCAGCAGGAAACACTAAGCGAGTATAACATGAAAACAAACATACAGAAAGCATATTTCAATGCACAGCAAGAGCCCAGAACACATGGGCTTATTCCTCCAAGGCTCCCTCATATTTGAATCCAGGAAACTACAATGGACTTGCATTAGCGACCTGCAAGGCTCCACTGCAAGTTCACCTGGAGCATGAAGCTAGCTGGCCTCCAAGACTACAGCTTCCAGGGAGGCACCTGACAGAGTCCAGGGTTGCAGCACTGTCCAAGTGCCCAGCCCACAGGCCAGAGAGCAGTGGTCAGTGGGGGTATGGGTCAGTTCCAGAGCCTTCCTACTCAGCCTGGGCCTGCAGCGCTCACAGACAAAAGGATGAAAAGGACAACAGTCCGGAGGGTGTGCTGCTGTCTCAGTGACTGTCTTGAACTGATTCAGACCCCTTCTAAAGCCATGTTGCAAAATGTGTTTGGGTGTTTTTTGTTGTTTTTTGTTGTTCTTGTTTTCATTTTTTTGTTGCAGCACTGGGGATTGAACCCAGGGCCTATGCATAGAGCTACAGCCCCTTCTCCCTCCCCTTTATTTCTGGTTAGAGGCCAAGTCTTGCTAACTCACTGTGCTGCTTAGGCTGGGCTTAAATTTGTGATCCTCCTGCCTTGGCCTCCCGGAGTGCTGGGATTACTGGCATATGCCACTATGCTCATCTACTTCCTATGAATATAAAGTCCTCTGGCCCTGTGCCTACATAGAATAAGGTGTTTTGGGACCTCCATGTGAGCCCAAGGTCCAGCCCTTACTAAAGACCTCAGATATGCCCGGATCACTCAACCCTCTCCTACCCCAGAAAACGTGTAACAGGAGTGGTAGGCTTATCATGATGTTTTTGTTATAAAGAACAGAATCCCAGCTTGAAGCAGAATGAACAAAAAAGGGAGGATTTACCCAGGTTGTGCAGAAATGTGTGTGATATCAGGTGTGGCTGTATCCAGGGACGCACACAACCTGCGGGGGGCTCCCCTCCCTGCTACCTCTGCCTCTCCTTCCCAACATCTCTTCAGCTCTGCCTCTTTCTGAATGCACCCCACTTTCCCCGCTGCAACAGAGCGCTTCTGTGAGTGAGTCGGGAAGATAAGAACCCCGAGGTCCCTGACGTGGATCCTCAACACTGGGCCCCAGGGCAGTGAGCACAGGAGCTGAGAGCCAGGCCGCCCACCATATCCGTCACTTCGATGCCTGCAGCTCACACCCACTCTGGAGGACAAGCTTGAACTGACCTTGTGCAGATGGCCCCAGACAACGGGGCCTGGGAAAGGCAGCTCCACTCAGGCGCCAGGCCCAAAGCTCAGGCCAGGCGGCTCAGCAGGGCGCGCAGCAGCGAAGAAGTCAGTGTGCACCTGGGCTGCGTAGAGCCCTGGATTCCACCGGCCCTGTGCCCCGGTGTTCATCTACTGACTGCGCTCCATCCCTACTGCAGGCCTTGGCCCAGCTCCGTGCTTTCTGCTCCTGCATGCAGTGGGAGCGTCATAGGAAACACAAGTGCCACCTGGACCCTCGTCTTCGCCACTTTCTCATCAGTAAGACAACACAGCCGATGCCGCAGCTTAAAGGAGCAGAGGAGCTGTGTTGGCTCACGGCTTCGACCCACAGTCAGCCTGGGCCTGCCAGAGCTGCTCACAGCCTGAAGCAGAGAGAGGGGTAGGAGCCAGGGTGGCGATCAGTCATTCCAGGCCCCGCCCTCGCTCTCAGCAACCCGCCCCTTCCAAGCAGGCCCCGCCCCCAGCAGCAATCCGTGAGCCTTCCCCATCCAACCCGTGATCCCCTTAGATCTATGCACATCCATGGTGGCAGCCCGGCCCCTGGTGGCGCCCCCTTGTTCTGAGACCAAGCAAGGGGTTACTAGGGTGCCTCTGGAGCCTGTGTTGGCCTTTCCTCCTCTTCGCCAGCCTCACCCACAGTTCTGCCCTGACCCAGAGCTCCGTCTCCCATCCTTCCTCCCGCAAGGATCACCATCTTACCCCATCTTACCCAGGGCCTCAGAGACTACAGTTCCCTCCTGGGCTGCCGTCTCCCATGCCCGGGAGCCCTGTCACCCTCTCCTCGGAGCGGCCCTGCCTGCCAGCTCCCGCATAAGGCCGAGGGGGGCATGCTGTCATTGGCCCCTGGGACAGCTGGTCTCTTCCACCCAGCGTTTCCCCGCCCGGGAGTCTTAGGAAGCTGAGCCAGCTGGAAGAGGGCAGAGACCTCCTGGGAAGAGCAGCATTTATTTACGATCCACCCGCAGTGCTGCTCCCGGGTTAGCAGTGCTCCAACTCTTCACTGTGAGTCTGGTTAGTGCCTGTGTTAAGCTGGACATCTCCACAGTGGACACTGAACATGGGCTATGCAATGCTCAGGAGCATACGTTCATTTTAAGACTTTTTCACAGCTTCAAACATCAACACATTAGAACTACCTAGGTTAAAATGTAAGCTGAGCCAGGTGTGGTGGAGTGGCCTGTAATTGCAGTACTCTGGGAGGCTGAGGCAGGAGGATCCCAAATACAAGGGCAGCCTGAATAGTGATTTAGTAAGACCCTGGCTCAAAACAAACAATAAAAGAGGGGTAGCCTGTGGCTGTGTGAAAGCTCCAGGGTTGGTCCCCAGCAACACACATACACACACACACACACACACACACACACACACTGTGTGAGCTGAGCAGGTGAGAAGATGCTGAGACTGTCTGGGTGGCTGACTTCGAAAAGGCAGATTTCCCTTTGCACTTGGGAGCCACAGGGATAAAAGGGTCTCAGCTGTGGGCTACTGGGCTTTTCGTCTTGGTTGTGGTTGACATTTAGAGAGGAGAAGAGATGGGAGATGTACTTTCTCTTCCTTTAGCATTAAAGCCTGGCCTACCTTGAGAGAGTGGAGATGTGGTATGACACACTCTGCCAGCTTTCAGCAAAGGGCAAAGGGAAAGCCCTTAGGTGAGCGGCTGGCCAGCGCTGCGGGACAGTGTGCGCCCCTCGCCTCACAGGGCAGCTGGCCGAGCTGAGGAAGTGTGCTGTGCTGATAACATGTTACCTTTAATGCGTGTCATAACCTTTGAGGATTTCCCACAAGCTGCCCTCCTTCATCACCCTGACAGCCCCAGGTGTGACTGCCCACGTTCCACACATGAAAACATAAAAGCAGCAGTGCAGTTTAGCGATTTTTGCCATGTCCCACAGCTGCCTGGGCAAGAGCCAAGTAATTAGGCAAGAACCTAATCCTAGGCTGGTGACTTGACTAGAAAATATGAAACACGCTTAGGGTGCACCCAGAATAAGATCAGAGGAGCCCTGGCTTGCCGACTTCCTAGCAAGGTGCCTGGCCTACGGGAGCCCCAAAGGGTGCATTTGGAGGTGACAACCATGCCACAAGCTGGGGAAAAACACCCAAGCATCCCAAGCTCTCCTCCCCCCAGACACTTCGGCTCGCTCTGTCGCTTTCCGTGTAGAGCTATGCACTAGTGCAACGGGAGGACACGGCACTGCCCAGCCGAGTAGTGGGATGGGCAAGACGTAAGGAATAGGAGACAAGCACGTGAAAGCCACACAGGGAACAGCTGCATCCTGAAACTGAAGGCGACTCAGCACTTCGGCCACTGTTTTCCATGGGAAAACCATGTCTGTGTGTGTGTAGTGCATATATATATATATATATATATAGACACAGATATGTATTACATATGTAGATAATACGTGATATATACAGAATATATATGCATTATATATTAGATGTGATATATATGATATATATACAGAACATGTGCATTATGTTATTGAGACATATATGATATATATGCAGAATATATGTGCATTACATATATAGACATAATATGTATGATATATATACAGAACATATATGCATTATATATTATATAGGCATTATATATTATATATGCAGAACATATATGCTTATATATTATATAGATATAATATGTGTGGTATATATACAGACTATATATGCATTATATATTATATAGACATAATATATGGTGTATATACAGAACATACATACATTATATATATTATACAGCCATATACTATATATACAGAACATATGTGCATTATATATTATGTAGACATAATATTTTATATATATATATATGCATTTGCTCTCTTAGTTTAAGGTAACCAAGCTTTCCATTCTCATAAGTTTCTGTAGACATGGGACGTGGTTTGTAAAGGCCAGTTGCTCTCTATCCAGCAGCCTTTTTCTTCCTGCTTTTCTCTTCTTCGTGACATTTTTTATTTCATTCACAATAATTGTATATATCAGTGGGACACAGTGGGATGGTTTGATACCTATATACAATGTGTAATGTCCAAGCCAGGTAATTAGCAGATCCATCCCCTAAACATTTACCATTTCTTCATCCTGGGAGAATGCTTCCCTTGTAGCTATTGCAGACCAAAGTGAGTGACTGCTGACTGTGGTCACCCCGCTGTGCGGTACAGCACCCAGATCCCTGTTCCTGTCTCATGCACCCCACACCTGTTAGCCAATCCCCCCACATGCAGACACTCGTGTAAGCTTTCTGCCCACAGTCCACAAGAGGAAAGTCTCTGTTGGTGTGATTTTCTGACTGCTTTTTCTGACTGTTCTAGCAGTCTGTTCTGTCTTCAGACAGCACTCACTGCATGAGATTAGTTTCCATTATTTGTATAATCACTTCGATATTTTTTTAAGATGCTGCATGGTCTCTTCCCCACCTGTTCATATCCTTCGCCCATATGTTTTATCATAAATGAACAAGATTCAAGATCTCCCCTTGTGGGCATTTATCCTAGGAAGATATCAGAGGTAGAAGCAAAGCTTTTTGTAGCAAGAAGCACACAGTATTATTTTATTATAGTAAAAAAAAAGTCAGAATATATCAAACCATAGAGGAATAGTTAAATAAATTCTGTTATATCTCTTTAAAAAACCTCCAAGAATTCTTAATGACAGAAAACATTCCACACAGAAGCCAGCTATGTTACCTTAGATATGATTAAATTTAATCAGATATGATTAAATTGCCCCACCCATCCCCACATGCCTGGACATCTAGAACGTAATGTAATATAATAGTTTATTTAAAGCTCACATTTTATATGTATATGCATGAGAGTTGTGGGATTGTGACATTTTTATTTTTCTGTATGTCCAGCCATAATGATGCCAGGTCAGAGATTGGTGGCTTTTGAGATTTGTAGGCCACCAAAATGATCCCACCACCCCATCCAGCCAGTTTCTTCTTTCCTCTGCCCCTATTCAGTGCTGGGGCATAGATATCACTTCTTATTACTATGCTAGTAATCTTGCTCCACTAAAGACTCAGAATTTCCCCCATCATCCCATTTCTTCTGCCACACACCCATGGAGGGTGGGCTGTTCTGGAAGGAGTCTGGTGGTGGTTTAGAAATGCCTGATGGGGTCTTCCGTGGATCAGCAAATGTTCAGACTGACATCAGTCCATGCCTGGCATGAGCTGCACATGGGAAATACAGGGCAGGAGCCGCCAGCAGCAGAACAGAGCTATCGGGCATACCTCTTTCCACAGGATTCATCCAACAGCCCACCAGACAGCCACACAGGAGCCCTCTTGTCCCCTCCCCTGCTGCAAGATTACAGCTCAGATGCAACCAGACAGGACTCCTGCAGTGAGGTGGAACTGGCCTCCCTGGGCCTCTGAACCAGAGGAATGGCTTCCAGGCCCCCAACAACCCAAGGAATGTGGTGCCCAGTTAAAGTTGCCTGTGCTCAGTCACCTGTGCCACAGCTTCCTCTGGTACTTACAGTTCTCCTTGTCCATGTGCAATCATGCTGCTTACCGGTAGAGCTGATAGCCTCCCAATAGCCCCTTGCAAGGTTTCCGGGGCAACAGAAACAGAAGGTTAACTGTAGGTCAAATGCTTTGCACATTGGACTGGCCATTAGACTCTGAATGCAAGAGGTGTTTTCAGTCCTTTAGCTATAGCTGGTGACTCCAACTTGACATTTTAGAGCCTACTGATGGACAGGAACCAGAGGTGGACTTCATGGTACACCCAGAGTTTAAAACAGTAGACACACCAGCTGATCACGATGTCTCAGACTCACTAAAGTCCTTCTTCATTCTGCCTTCTCTCTGCAGCCACTCAGGACACATGTCCTTTTCTAGTCCAGATTCCCCTTCTTTACCAGACTCCTGAAGTAATAGGTTGATTCGGTTGCAAAATTTTCAGATAGAGTCTCTGTACTTCAATGATATGCTTTGCTTGTGTATTGTGTTCCAGTGATGGAGTCAATTCAGAATTTTCTATAGGATAAGAATAGAGGCTGCCAGCTTACTCAAAGAACACATGACTGACTACGATCACTGCTAAACCCATGGTGACAGCCGTGACCATCCCAACTGTCCTGTGGTCCATCCCACTAATTAAGCTTCATAGCATGTGTTGTAGGGTCTTTCATCTTTAATTCCTAAGGAAATGTTGGTAAAATCTTGGTGCCTCATGGAATGAGGTACCTGAATGAGAGACACAATACAAAAAGAGAAGCAATTAATAAACAGTGACTATTACCTGGACATATTTCTGAGATTAGAAAAGTCACTATAAAGTGTTAATTGAAGTGCTTGAGGGTAATGTGATCATTGAAACTTTTTAATCAATATATAGGGTCTATCCCCCATCCCAATAATATATTCTGGGTTCACAATGAATGTTTAATTTCCCCCTCCTGATAGTTTGTATCACAATAGCACTTTGATAATAACAAGCATAACTAGTACTTGGTGATTAATTAGCATAACTAAGTAATTAGTTATGCTAATTAATTTGTTACACATCCTTCCTTGATGTAAATATTTTTGATACTTTTGAATTCTATAAAGTAACAGAAGAAAGAAATCTTTTAGTGGGAATCCAATCTGAGCTTTTATTTCAGAATGGAGAATATTAGATTAAACAAGGGTAAGTGACTCTCCAGGGCTGGACAACAGGAGTTTCAGACTGGAATTCAGATTTTGACCCCAAATCCAGTGTTCTTTTGCTGTTATCATTCTACTCTGAGCTGTACTGTTATCTTTTTGTCAAACACTAAGCTATTCAACATGTTTCCCTTTTGGCCTTGATTTTCCAGAACTAAAAGCTAAATTGCTCCTAATTATAGTAATTATCTCGTCCCTGGTTTCTGGTGTAATTAGCTCTCTCTTTAGCAATATGTGTCTCTTTGAGTGTTATTATAAGGACTCTAAGAACATGTGGTTTGTAATCTACTATGAGTCAGTTTTAGGGATCTTAAAAGTGTAGGTTATCACTTAATACACACACACACACACACACACACACACACACACACACACACACACCCCAGTCTGCACTCAGTGAGTTACCTATATTAGCTTTTCAGATTCACTGAAAATTCACATGAAGCTTCAGTTAGTTCAAACCCAAACACCTCACCTGCTAAACCCTAGGAGAGTTTTTCTGTGCACTATTTTTGTGGAAAAGGGGAAGTGGTTACACACAACATCCAAGAAAACCATTTCTGGGAATGGATACAGATTTAATCCAATCCCTCTATCCACAACCACACCAACATCTCTGGGCAATAAAAATGTGTATTCATATGGATGATCTTTAACAGCAATTCCATATGATACACCTCCTTGCATTTAATAAACCAAGGAGGTAGAAAATATGGAAATATTTCCCTGATAAAGACAGAAATGGAAGAGATCTCTGCCTTCATTAGAAAATTCACCAAGAAGACTTAATGAAAGTTCTCATTTCTCTAGAGAGGAACTGAACTTCCAAAGAATTCACAACCGTGAATGCCAGAACCACATTCAAAGTCTTCATTAAAAATATCCGACTGAGGAAAGTGATATGTTTTGTAAGAAATGGCAAGTATGCTGGATTCTCTATTCCCTATCCAGCTGAGCTTCATTTCATGACCTGTGTGCTTGGAATCAGTGCTTGGTTTGGGGACAGAATGTGCCTACCACGCCCATCCTTGTGGTGAGGACCGCCAAGCTGTAAGATGCCTGGGAACAAGGAGAGGAAATGATCTTGGCAAATTGAGGTAAAGGTCAAGTAGATTCTACAGGACATACACTTCTGAAGACCAGTTATGCTTGAAAGTAAATCCTGCTCATTATGGAGGCCTAGGAATGCTGCAGAGGGTGGGGGAATGAGTCCAGCACACAGGAAATCCAGAGTGAACAGGGGACACTGGAAGAGGAAGCTCTAGCCAGCTGCCACATGGGTCGCAAGTGCAGGAAAAGCCCAGGGAGCAGCACCAGAGTGAACACACCACGGAGGAACAGAGGCCTGCGGTAAGGCCTGCCTGGACAGAGGTGAGGCGCTGGGAGCTCGCCCAGGCAGAAATGAACGGGTTTGCTTAAGAAACAGCAACAGAAGAGCCCGGCCAGAAGAAATTAGGGTGGAAATGACTGGGGCAGGTAGCAGTGACCTTGTAGCACAGGTCTCCAGACGTCACCTGAGGGGCTCAGGAGAAAGGATACTATAGCATTCAGAAAAGCAGTGTCTCTAGGCTGCTTCTTGGTGAAGACTACATTAACTTTTGTATGGTCTTCAGACAAAGAGAAGGAACAATACACACATCCAGTTATCCATTCTTGTCCCTGGAACTCTTGCATTGTGACAGAGATGGAGTGGGACTGTGCCAGGAGATCTAAGGAGTTGAATTGGGATGATCTGGGATTGCTATGGCTCCTCCCAGTACCTCTGGCAGCCTGTCAAGTAGGAGGAGCTTCACTGTGGATATTGATGCCAAAGGAAACCACATGTCCATTCTCAGGACAAGAACTGATGTTTTCCTGGCCCTCCTCTCTGCCTGCTCTTTGCTCAAGAGAAACTTCGTTCCTGGAGGAGCTTTTGCTGTGTAGTAACATGCATACCTTTAGCCTTCTCCTGTAGAGAATCTGATAGCTGTGTCCCTGGGCTACCTCTAAACACAGATTCATCCTCCTGGAGCATCTCAGAGGCATTCACATCCTGTCTATCAAAACTGCAGACCTGCAGCTGGACATACACACCTGTAATCCCAACACTCTGGGAGACTGAGGCGGGAGGACTGCAAGCTCCAGGCAATTTAGACACTCAGTGAGAATCCATTTCAAAATAGTTGCCTTTCTTAAAAGGCTGGGGAAGTACTTAAATATGAAGTCTTTGGGTTCAGTACCAACACCAAAAAAAAAAAAAATCAGATCTGTCTTCCTCCTCCTAGATTTCCTACCTTATTTCTTTGTTTGTCTTTTTGTTTTTATTTTTATTTTAAAAATTTAAAAAACTAACAAAACAACAATGAAGACAAAATCAAAACAACACAAAAACAACAAAAATGATGCATGACCCCAAAACAAAATGATAGGAATTAACATTGGTTGCTACATTATACACTGTCATCTTCAGTGAAGTTGCTCAGTCCAGCAGACATAAGAATGTAAGATTGATCAAACAATCAAAGACAGTAACAAGTAAAAAATATAAAAAATAAAAAAATAACACTAGAAATGATGCAGAGCTTCACCATACAAGATGGTAGGAGTTCAACAATGGTCCTTACTCTGCGTATTGTTGTTTTCAGGTCAGTCATTCTGATTACCAGACTCAAGCATGCAAAATTGGTCCAGAAAAAAAGAAAATTTTAAGCATTGACTGTTCCTCTCAATAAACCACAGACATCAGCAATACAACTATTCCAGCTATCCTTATATATACATATAAATTTTGTTTTTCACTTTTTAAAAGAAGCCAAGAAAACCACTCCTAGAGACCTAAGCACTGGCACATCTTGTGCACTTTATTCTTTCCTGCCACAGGCCCTGAATGCCTTGTCCCAAATGTGCCTCAGCGCCCCGTGGGCCTGGTGTGCGCTTTCCCCTCTTCCCGGGCCTCCCCACCTCCAGCTCCAAGGGTCTCTGCCCTCCCTCAGCCCTGTTTCTTGAAGGCACCTCAGGTCCGTGCTTTCCAGGTCAAGAGAGTGGGCCTCTCCCAAGTCTGCCTCGGCTCCACCTGCACCTGCCACACACTGTCCCTCAGCCTGCAGCCCCGTTACCTAACACAGCCTATTTCCCATCCTGCCTCTGCCCAAGCTGGAAGTATCTGACCTCCCCTTCTCCGCCCTAGTGCCACCTAAAGTACAGCTCACCACCCTCCTGTACATCCCACCGAAGCCCTGGGAGCAGAAATGGACCAGGCCCCGGAGCAGCTTCAGTGCCCACATAGCGGTGGCCAAGAAGTTGCACAGGTTGGAGGGAAGGTTGGTTGGTTCAAGACATAAAATTTTACCCTGTGAAAAAAGTATATTGTGTTTCCCAAATGGCCAAAGCTAGTTTAAAGACAGTCTAATGTGCTGTGTGCCCAGGTTCACTTCATGCCAGCAGGACTGAGTAACACTTCTAAATGTAAATTAGACAGTCAGCACCTTGCTGTCGCCACCCCCCCACATCTCCTGCCCACCTTCTGTCATCACCAGTCTCTTCAGCACCTCGCTGATGTCCTCTTATGCATGCAGGACTTCTTGCTGAGGTCTCTTCTCCCTGCCTTGCAGCCGTCTCTAGGATGCTCCGTTTCCCCCTCAGTCACCTCCTGTCATGGTTATTTTTCTCTCGTTTCTGAGACAAAATACCTGACACCCAGAATTAAGGAAGGAAAGGTTATTTCCAGTCTGTGGAGGTTTCAGCTCATGCTCACCAGGGTTGTTACTTGTGATCAGACCTGTCTAGGGCGGTGCGGGCTGCAGCCTCTCTGGAGCAATGATGCACCACCTTGATGTGGGGCTCCACACTGACTCCTCCGACCAGGATGCCAGGCAGCCTCCCCTCCCCCAGCTCTCGTGAAGCAGTGTGTATTTCCTGCACTGAAACTGCCAGTGTGTGACCTCAGGGGAAGAGGGGAGCAGCTAGAGGGCAGAAGAAACTGGACAGATGGCCTAGCTCTCATCAAATATGAAATCCAGACAGGTGACAAGATGAAATGAACCCACTGACTAAATTACTATGTATGTGTCACTTAAAATTAAAAATAAAGAAAAACAAGTTTTTGTTAAAAGAACCAGCTAGGACTGGAGGGTCCCTAACACATGAGGTCAGCGGCAGAGGTCACCCAAAGGGATGGAGCTCCTCAGCTGCTCCCAGGGAGCACCAGCCAGAGCTCTGTGTGGGACCGGGGACCCCAGCATGCACCTCCCCTACCTTCCCTGGACATGGGTGCTGCTTCACTGCCCATCACCTTCTGCCCCACCTGCCAGCTGGCCAAGGTCTGGGTCACCTCAAAACAGACCTTACCAGATCCTCACGTTAATGTCGCTTGGCTCTGACCTGGAGGCTTCTGGCAGGGTGCTAGGGTCAACCTCCCCACTTCTGGCTGCCTCCTTCCCCCTGCACCTTCCTGCATTTGCTCCAACAGTGCCACCTGCAGGGTGAGAGCCGTTGCCGTGGGAGGGCCACATGTACGCACAGTGGGCCGCTGGGCAGGGCCTCAGAGGGCGGACAGCAGGGACCCAGCACTCTGGACAGGAGACAGAGGAGGGTGTCAAGGAAGAGGTGGGCCGGGCCCTAGGACAAGGAGGAGTCGGGGGCAGAGCTTCTGTGTAGGAATGCAGGGACAAGGATGTGGAGGCAGTACCTGCAGTATCTTCTGTCATGCTGGAAAAGCCTGGGACCCCAAGCACACCGGAAGTGTTCAGAATGACCCTGAAGACGCTGAGCACACTTTGTGGCTGCCTTCCTGTGCTCATGTACCTCCGATTGTCGCTGGGAAACCTGGGCAGAGACTGAGAAGCCTTCTGGGAAAAGGAATGAGGCCAGGAGAGTGGGGTGTGCCCCCCCAGAAATGTGGCCTCAGCATCAGCAGCTGCATCATGGCCACAGAACTCTCAGCTGGTGCCAGGCAGGCCAGGTGGGGCCAGAATGGAGCCACACTGCACCTGCAGCTGCACAGCACCCAGGGCCAGCACAGATCGGGGGTTGTGGGCCGCCAGACCCCAGTAAGCCCACTAAGAGGACAGCAGGACCTGGCGGGAGAGGGCTCACCACCATGTGAGGATGCTCACACACATGCTTCTGTGTGGGTCTCCTTCTTTCTGAGTGAGGAAGACGTAGCCGAGGAGCAGCCCTGTGTGTCACGGAGGTGTGCCGCTGTCCCTGGTGCATTTCTAATTAAAAGTCACACGTTTCCTTTGTAAGTGAGCCTTTTCCCGAGAAGATGCCATGAACCAGAGACTCAAGGCTCGAGCTCCAATCCTGGCCCCTCCTGTCCCCTGCGATAAGGTCAGGCTGGGCTGGGCTGAGAAACAAGGATGTGTGAGGACATGTAGAGGTCACCATCTCACCAGGAAAGGCTCCCACATCAGCAGTGCCCAGATCCTCAGAAGCTCCCGAGATGGACCCTTCGCCAGCTGTGCACAGAGGAGCACACAGTGGGGAGGCTGAAAAGCTGGCCTGCACTGCAGTTTCTAACTGTGCCCCAGCATCTCCCAGTACGGACTCTCAGAACAGACAGCACCATCTTTTACTCGGCCCCCTGAACGCGGACAGGAAGTAAGAGACGACTTCAAAGCCCGGAACTCCTCTTAGCATGAACTTTCCTTTCCCTGCCATCAAAAACAAAGCCAAGACAGAGAAGGATTTAATATCTATCACGGAAAATTTTACTTACACTAAATATTAATTGGCTACAGCCTTCTTTGGCTCAAAAATCCTTTGCAGGCTTAGAACGCATAAAAGAAGCTGAAACATAGACACACATCTTACCCTTAGGCAAGCACCTAAGAACTGAGTAAGAAATTAAATGAGGATATATACTTCTTTCTGGAAGGTTTCCAAGTCATTTCTGGTTGAAGTGAGTACTTTACAAGCCAGGAGACCTGAACAGAAAACTAATAATTGATAGGGTTTTCAGAGCCACCCTTCCATGAGAACAATATGAGGAAACTGCCTTTGTACTGTTTTCAGTATTAAACACTCAATATTTATGCCATTTTCTGTACTGCACAAAATACCTTCTCTCAATAGTCTCTTCAGTGACACTAACAATATTTTTTCTGGAATTTCTTTCAAAAATAAAATGGATTTTTGGTATGTATGATTCAATTTCCATCAACATTGGATGTTTGCAGAGTCTGGGCCAAACCCCACCAGACAGGACCTATCAGCTATAGACAGAAAAGACAGGGCATGACTGACCAGGGCCTCAGAGAGTGCATGGATTCAAGCACCACAGAGGAGCTTGAGAACACATAGGAGATGTGATTGAGGAGGACAGTGAACGTTCACATGTAATTACTTATTACAGGAGGAAAACATTACCATGAATTGCCCCCAGGTGCTCTCCCTGCTTCACACACACTATCCCACTGTTCTTGCCACCTTCTGCAGCAGCTCTGAAGTCCTCTTTTGCGTCTTTAGCTGCTCTGTCCTAACTGCCTCAATGTCTTGAATCAACTCAAAACATTTCCCCTTCATGGTCATGTTGACTCTGGGGAAACACCAGAAGCTGCATGGAGCCAGCTCTGGTGAGTAAGGACATAGCATTATGTCTGTATAACCCTGCTTCACCATTGGTGGTGCTTGCAGCAGCAGTTGCTGTGTATTTTGTCACATCTCTAAGGACACTCAGGAAAGAGGATCTAGAACAGGCAGATGATCCTCAGGGACAGGCAGCAGGGCGCCAGGGGTTGGGGAGTCTCTGTCTAGTGGGGCAGGGCTTCAGTCAGGGCGATGGACAGCTCTGGAGATGGACAGCAGGATGGCTGTGTCACAGTGAAAATGTGCTCCGTGTGAGGCTGCGCACTTACATAGGGCTGGAATGGTCGGGAAGCATATTTTTCCATCTCAGAAAAGGCCACACCATGTTTCAAGTCTGACCTCCTACCAGACACATCGTGGGACACATGACTGTCCCCACCTTGCCCCCAGCTGCGTGGCTGTCACAGACTTGCACTGTGAGTGTGTGCTGGAAGCCAAGTCCCCAGACCCATCTCTCCGTTCCCAGCCCACCAGTCTCGAAATCGCTAGGAAAAGCTGTAATTCTTAAACTGTCCAATCCGATCTGATGTTGGACTAGCAAGAGCATCAGACCACAGACTGTTTAGTCTTGGAAAATAGTAACCGAGGGTGAAACCCACGAAGGCAGAGCCCCTGCGTATCCCTCAGTGTAGGTGACGCTGCGGGTGGGAGAGCGTCATCTACAATGGCCTCAGGGACTGGCTGTACTAAGGTAAGGCTTGCGATCCCGCAGTGATTCTGAGACTGCCGTCCCTCTCAGACAACTGCAGCAGGGGAACGAAAACCTCCCACCCATGTTGGATCTTTTGAGAACACCTGGCTTGTGCCCACTTGCTCCGTTAACGCTGTTTCTCCTTCTTTCGGAATCAGATATTCATCTTTGAGAACAACATCTACTACTGCGCACGCGTGGGAAAGCAGGCCATCCGTGTGGTCTCCACGGGGAAGGAAGGCGTCATCTACAATGGCCTCAGCGACTGGCTGTACGAAGGTAGGGCGTGCGGCCGCGCGGGGCTGTAGGGGCGCCTGCGGGCGCTGCGACTGTCCCTAGGCTGGGTGGGGGTTGGGCCTTCTCTTTGATTTTGACTATAAACTGTACTCCGGCTTCCTGAGATTCGGGCGAGTTGAGAAGACTATTGGAGCTTCAGGGGAATTCCACAGGGGCTCATGGGTGGTGGGGGGGGCGTCACTGAGCCCCTCAGATCCCTGAAAGGCAAGAAGTACCCTGTGGAGTGAGGGCCCTGGAGTCCTGTGAACGCTGCCTCGGAAAAAACAAAAATCCTTATTTCCAGCAACAACTAGAAAACTGGGTTCTGTGTATCCCTGGCATCTGAAGTGTGTGACTAGCTCCTTTCTTCCGTGCCCGTGGGGCTCAGTGTCCAGATGGCAGGGGGAACCTCATGTGGGGAGGGTGCCAGGAGGTTGCAGAGAGGCTGTAGGGCCACAGGGACCCAGGCAGCAGAGCCAGCCCCATCCCGGGACTCTGCAAGTGCCTTCCTCACGAGGACCCCAACCTGTGCGTCTGAGGGCGGGACCCTGGCCTGGGCGCACCGTGCCCGTGATCAGGTGAGATCGTGCGCCAGGTGTGCTTCACACTTGCCATGAAGTGGCCGGCTCGTGGGGATCACAGCTGTTTCTCATAATAACAAAAAGTAACGGCTGTAGTCATCATAAATGTGGTCCCTATTTCTGTAACCTTTTGTCACTGCTATTTGTACTGCAGTGGAAGGAAAGCCCCCTGGTGTCCAGGCAGCATTTCCAGGCTGCCATCGCAGCCCATGTGTGCCTGAGACTCCAGGAGACTGTGCCTGTTAAGCACCTCCAGGGCCACAAAGAGAAAGGCCCGGAGTCCCGGCAGCAGAGCCTCAGCTTGCCGTGCAGCTAATCTCCTTAAAAAAAATCCATAACCAGGCGATTGAAAACATCTTTTTCAGCATCTTCTTAATGAAATTAAAGAAGAAAAACTCATTGCTTTGCCATTCACATTAAGCTTTTGCTTTAGCAAATCCACTGAAAGGGATTTTTTTTCTTCAAACCCTTTACATTATAAGAAATTGTGTAGCTATGATAACAGAGTCCCAAATATTTTAAATCAATCTCAGTGATGTGGGAGCTTAATCTGCTTAGTGTGGTTCCCTGGAAGGTTCCATATGCTGATGCTTAGACTTCTGAAGTTAGGAGCCCAGGAGCCCCAGGGAATCTTGCCTCCTCTTTTCATAACGGGAAAGTTTAGCTTTCGCCTAGTAGGTGACTTAATGGTTCTATGCTAGCGCCTACCTTTAAAGGGGTTGCTGGGCAGTAACCAGGGAAAAACATGTTCTGAAAGCGCTGGCAGTTGCCTGATTTGCTTAGAGCCACAGTGTTGAGAAGAGGCTAAGCCACATAGGTGCACAGCCACCATCCTCTGCTGGAGCCTCCATGGCAAAATGAAGTATTGATTTGCTTTATTTCCCAAAAAGGATCTCAGAAAAATACTGAGTGCCGCAGAGTAGTAGAGACAGGGAGATGAGGTAGGAACAGGGAGCCGCAAACATCTCCATGCCTTGGGCTGAGAAGCCCACGTTCACTGTGGGAAATGCCCCTGTAGTTTACTGAAGCAGCCATGTAGGCAAAACAGTGGGCTCAGGGCTGGTGGGAGCTGAGCACTGTCAGTGTCCCTATGGCCTCCAGAGAATCCATGACTCAGGATGACCAGAGACTGGTTTTGACAGGCAAGCTGCATATCTGTTCTCTTCTGCACAAATGTCTTGGAGTTCTGTAGAATGAAAATAAACACAGCATGATAGGCTCTTACAGCAGCTGTAAGTTTTTTTGAAGTTGGTTACCCATAAACCTATGAGGTTCCTCAAGTGTTGTAAAGATGCTGTGGGAGGATTCTGCAAAGAATTTGCACTTTCATGCAATACTTGATAATAATTTCACAAAGAAGTAAGTATATGGGCAATGAATCAATCGTAATTCTTCAAGTTTTTCTGAAAGGTTCTTTGTTGCCATGGTTACGGGGCTGGTAAATTTCCTAGTTGCTGCTTTTGTGTATGAAGCACTGTTAGCTTGTGTATACCCTTATCATCCTTCACTTGAGGCGGGGCGGGGCAGCACAACAGTTTTGGCCCATAGTTTTCTAATAATAAGACTTTTAAGTCCTTAAATGTTCCTGCTGCACAAGGAGCCCTCTATTTGTAAAGCAGCATGTGCACCATCCAAAACCAGTACAACAGCCAGCATAATGGTGCGCATCTGTAATCCTAGCATTCTGGGAGGCTGAGGCAGGAGGATCACAGGTTTGAACCCAGCTTGGGTAACTTGGTGAATTTGCTAAAGAGTTTTAGCAAGACTCTTTCTCAAAATGAATGATTTTTTTAAAAAGTGCTGGGGTTGTAGCTCACTATGAGGCCCTGGCTGGGTTCAACTCCCAGCACAAATGAAAGTTATTCAGATACATGCCACTGTCATGAGTCAGCCAGGCCTTTGGAAGGTTAGAGGGGTTGGGGTCCTGAGAGCAACCTCTCTTCCTGGGTCTGTACAAGGCCTCAACTCATCTGAAAAGTGGGTACGGTGGGTTGTCCATGAACCTGAGAAGCTACTTACAGAGCAGAGTCTGGGACCACCCAGCTGGGAGGACAAAGTTGAGAGACTGCCCAGAGGGTGTTTCTGTAATTTGCATATGGTCTGGCTTGGTAGGATGACATTTGTTATGGCTTTGATCTCCAATGCCCCCCGCCCCCCTGCAGATGATTTCATGGCTGAATGTACTGCTGGCAGGTAGGACCTCATTGGAGGTGGTCACTGACGTGTGACCAGGAAGGGTGCATCCCTGTCCCCGGCTCTTACCTTCTCTCTCTGCTTCCTGGATGCAGGGGAGAGCAGCTTCCTCCACCACCCCTTCCTCCTGTCATTCTGCCTTGGTGCTGCCAGCCATGGTTAGTCAGCCCCTGCAGACCACAGGCCAAGGTGAACTTCTCCTCCTGTACACTGTGGACGCCAGGGATTTTGTACCAGTGGCAGGTGCTGAACTTCAGCTAGTCTGAAACTTATAGCCACTGCACACTTGAGGGCAGCCCAGAAGCCCTGCTCAGAAGGCTGAGCAGCCTTGCTGGCAGGTGAGCGGGAAGAACGCTCCACACTGCCCCCAGCTCCTCCTGGTGCCACCCCACCTGGATCTGGGGACTGTCCTTACAGAGTGTGCGGGGCTGGGGTGGGGGTCATGTGACAACAGTGTTCACCCATCCTGCCCCGCTGGCTCTGCTGACCCTTCCTTGCCTCACTGGCCCAGTCCCCACTTCTGGAGGCCCTGCTTGCCATGCCTGAGTGCCACCTCCTCCTGGACCCACAGCCTGCGACCACCCATGCCCCATGATGCCTCTGGCCCGTGTCCATCTGCCCCAGAGCCTCTGAGAGCTCATCTGCATCCCCCGCGCCAGCTGCCGCCTCTCTCTGGGTACCCAGCCTGACAGTGAGCCCCTTGCCCTTCGCTGCACAGCACTCACCACAGTCAAATGTTCACGCAGACGCTGCAGAGCCAGCGAGGGCCAGGCCTACTCTGCAGTCTCTGCATAGCTTCTCAAAGCATCTTTCCCTCCCCACTACTAGGAGCAGAACCAGGGTCTTCACACTGAGCTCCATGCCTGACCCTATCTATTTCTATTTTGAGGATCTTACTAAGTCACTAAGTTGCCCAGGCAAGGCTCAAACTTACAGCCCTCCTGTCTCAGCCTCCCAGATTACGGGTCTGCAGTACCACAGCCAGCTTCAAAGCACCTTCTAGCATCAGCATAAGTGAGTTCATGGTTTTCTACTCCAATGAAAGGTCAGGTAGATAAATCTTAGTTACTGGTGTTCTTTGCCTTCTAATTTCGAGTATTCACGGAGGCAGAGGAGTTGGGGAAGCAGCCACAGAGACATTTAGCTACCATGAGCAAGTCTGCATCCCACAGGAAATGTGACCCTGAGAGGAAGGAGAAGGGAGCCCTTGGTTCACCCAGCTCTCCCAGATGTTCCAGGTCCCACAAGGGCAAACAGAAGCAGCGTGCCACGCGTGGCTTGCCTGTCAGCTTTATCTGAAACCTGTGGCACATTCAGTGTCATTGTGCCCTGTGTGTCTGCCATGCACACTGGCTTCCTATGTGCCAAGGGCCCATTTCATGCTTGCCGTAAACAGACCGAAGCCTGCTTGGACCGTGATGACCGTCGACACCTAGTAACTGTCGGTTCTTGGACCCTGAGGGGTAGGTGGAGCAGTACAGCTCACCATCTCCCTACCAGAGAAAGGAGGCTGCATGTTCCTCCTGTGCTGTTTTTAACACTCACCCACCCTGGCCATTTCCTCAGAGACTGGTGTTTGGAATGCTAATGGAGTATAGACTCTGTTCTGGTGTAGATTCTTGATTGGGCTCTTCAAACTGTAACTGTCTCCACAGTGCCTGGTTAGGGCTCAGCTGTTAATTTCACCCAGGCCATAGGTCAAAGGTGGATTTACACAGCCATTACACGTCCTGCTGACCAAGTCCAGTGTGTGTGTGTGTGTGTGTGTGTGTGTGTGTGTGTGGTACTGAGGACTGAGCCCAGGGCCTTCTCAATGAACGACACCCCCCAACCCTTTCTTTTTTTAAGTTTTGGGGTCTCACCAAGTCACTAAGTTACCAGGCTGAGCTCAAACTTGCAATTCCGCTGCCTCAGCCTCCCAGACTGCCAGGATTACACGTGTGCACCACCATACTCAGCTCAAGCTGATATTTTAAAAGTAAATCATAGGTCTAGAAGTACAATGAGACTTCAGCTAGTGTTCAGATGGATACTTTCCACCAAAACTGTGAAGGTGTCACTCTTTGGAACTTCCTGACAGTCCCATCTCTGCTTTATGCGATAGGAAAGGTTTGTTGAACAAGGGAGTTGCAGTCAGTAAATGGGTAGAAACCTGGGGCTTCTTTCCAAGCCCTGTAGAGGAAGGGCTGTGGAGAGGGGGGTGGGCACTGCTGAGTGTACTTGCGTCAGGCGGCGGCCCTGCCGCCTGTGAGCTCCGTGACTCAGGTGAAAATGAACTTCTGCTCTCTGGTGTGCACACGGATCTTGGCAGTGTTTGTCCCCTAAGTTCAGAGTGGAAATGAGAAGGAGCCAGTGCACACAGGAGGGCTTAGAACAGCAGGACTGGTGCACTTTCAGCTGTGATTTACCGGGAATCTCTAAACTGTGTGAAATAGGAAGGCCTGCTCCACTTTTCCACCTCAGGTTGCTGGGAAGCAAACCGTGAGGCCCGGCTCCCCCTAAGCTCTTGGCTGCAGTGTGTTTACATGGAAGCGTGTGATGAGTCCCGAGCCAGCCTGCAGAGGCTGCAGACGTGGTGTGGGACTCTCTCCAAGTTCTCATCTCCCTCCTTCCGAGTGTCTCTGTCCCTGACACCCCGCAGAGACAGCTGCATTCCTTATGCCCAGAGATACTGTAACTCAGTGAAAAGGATGCCTTGGGATTGCTTGTAGAGATTAAAAACTTTCAGAAGCTGCACGGGCTGCATCTGTAGTGTCTCAGAAGGAAGTGAAAGTGATAGTCACAGCGAACAGCTCTCAGTGGCATGCACAGTGCTCAGACCTGCAAGGTGCTGCATGGTGAGACCTGGCTGAATGGACAGCCATGGTCCTTAGCAGGAGCTCAGTGCATTTGATGTCCCTGAATAGCACTGACCTCCTCCAGCATGTCTCCAGTACTGTCCGGGCCCTTGAGGCACAGCACAGAGGGCTGGAACCCTGTAGAGATGTGGATGAGAAGCTGGAAAGTGCTCAGCAGAGACTTGCTGGGCTCTGCTGAGAAACAGGAGCAGACAGCCTGTGGGCCTCCTTCCCTCCATCTTTCTTCTGTTCAGCAAGAGGTGGATTCAGGTGTCTCTGCACTTGCACAGGCCTCATAGGAAGGATGCACCACAGCATGAACTGCAGCTGTCAGGGAGTGTTTTACACAGTGATAACCACATCCACATCCTCGCCATGACTGAGGTCCTCCTGGAAGTCACTGGTCCCCCATGCTGGCCCCCTTTTCTTGTGCTGCTAAGTGTTGTCAGACCCTTCTCAACTAACCCTGCCTTCCCTCTCCCCACACACTGCCTCAGCCCCAAAGCTCATCCATGTTCAGTGAGCACCCGCCCATTCTGCTGAACAGCCCCCTTCTGCTGAGGTGCTGCAGACCTGTCCTTTGCTAGGACAACACAGAGTGCACTGACCTCACTGCGCGTGCTCCACCTGTGCTTTCTCACAAGAATCACAGCATCATTGATTCCATAGTCACAGGGCCAGAGAACACTGGCCCTGAAACATATGTTAGCATCTACCCATTAGAGGCAAAATATACCTTAGCAACCAGCTTAGCAACAGCAGCAGAAAGGACCAAGTACAAAACATTTGAGGTGTCACAGGCCAGGTGGTCTTTGTTGTCAGTCATTCCTGCTGTCGTAGGCTGAAAGTAGCCATGGACCACAAGTGATAAATGTCATGGGTGCCTGTATTCCAGTAAAACTTGGACAATGAAATTTGAACTTGATGTAATTCTCTTAAGTCATTAAATACTCTTCATTTTTATCATCCATTACAAAAACACAATCAGTTCTCCTCCGTGGGTCATAGAAAACAAGACAATAAATGGGATTTGTCCCCAAAGCCCTGGTTTCAACTATAATTAGTGCACTTGTCACGTTAGCAGAGGTGACTGCTGCCATCTAAAGGCTGAAGTGGCAGGATGTCTCCTGCTGATTATCTGAATCAAGAGTGTTTTATGCCGATAACCAGTTATTTCAGATCACGTCTCTGAACAAACCCAAAGCAGGGGCATGGTGGTGCATGCCTGTAATCCCAGCACTTAGGAGCCTGAGGCAGGAAGATTGTTGCGTGTTCGAGACCAGCCTGGGCTACAAAGTGAGCTCAAGGCCAGCCTGAACTGCATAGTGAGACCCTGTCTCAAAAAGACAAAAAAAAAAACAGTTGGAATAAACCTTAAAGATAAGAACCAGGTCTCACTCTATATGTTTCTCACAACACCAAATGAGTCTTTGAGAACGTGACCAATGTCCTGAGTTTGGTGGGTTAACACACAGAGGAAATCACGCCGGCCCCCACCTCGCTGTTCCCAGGACTTGCTCTTCCACATGACTCCATCGGCAGAAAAACACCTGACAATCAAATCACCAGAGTGGCCGTTAACTTCATTTTGATTACAGGCTTCACGTTTGACCACCAAGGATGGAGGAAGTCGAGTGGCACTGGGAAGGGTAGCAGCCCCCGGCTCAGAGCTCAGGAGGAGAACCGTAGCTGACAGATTGTATCTAGACTATGCCCCTTCCACACCAAGCTCAGTGTACCTCAAGTGAAGGAGCTTCATGTCACCTTCATGTGAGTGCCTCTCCCACACCACAGACTCACTTCGCCCCTCTGGAGCCCCAGCACTCTCTGCTCTGGGGACCTGGACTTGACAGCGTTCTGCAACCTTATCTGGCCACATAGCTGGGGAGCTGCCTGCTGCCCGTCCAGGGCTTCTCGCCACATGCTCACTGCCCATCTGTTCTGTGCCTGGGAGATGAGGCTGCACCAGTATTCACTCACGTGGGAACTGCCCTCTGGATGGGTCCACTCCGCACCAGTATCTCCAGCCACCCTGGTCCAGGAAAACCTCTTCACCCTTCTGCTGCTGGCCACTCACTACCCAAAACCCATCAGTATGGCCCCAGCAGGGTCCCAGGAAGTATTACAGCACCAGTGTCCCAAGATGGGGAAAACACAGGCTTCAGAAGAGCACTGAAAATTCCACTCCTGGCCAAGGGCACCTGCCAACAGCAGGGCACAAATCTGGTGGCCAGAGCAGAAGAGGATTTTCTAGAGGGATGTTGGGGTGTCTCAGAATTAATGAGAAGGTTAGAGTTTCAGAGTCGGATCACAGGTGGCCGGGTGAGCCGGCGTCCATCTGGCTAGGATGCTGCTGTGGAGGTGGGGCTGAGGGGAAACGTGGTGGGAGAGCTGCGTCCTCTTTCCAGGTCATAACTGGAGGGATTGTGCTGCACGTGGAAATGCCATGGCCCCTGCTGGACCACACAATAGCAGCAAGGAAGGTCACCAAGAAGGAACTGTAGAATGAAGTCTGTCGCTGCAAACTCAGCTTATCATGTCACACTTAAGGGATATCTCAGTCACTCTCTCATGGCTGGGACAGGAAATTGAACACAACTTAAAGGAAAAGAGGCTTATTTTGGCTTCCAGTGTTAGAAGTCTCAGTCCTGGCATGATGCTCACAGCATGGCAGCTAGGACACAGAGAGAGGGGAGGAGCCAGGAAGAGGGATGCACCCCTCTCGGTCACATCCCCAGCAACTCACCTCTTCCAGCCAGGCCCCGCCTCCCAACAGCAGCTCTGCTATGCAAACCCCTGATTCAGCCACCTACCAAAAGCCCTGCATATGTGCATGTGAGGACCTTGGGTGAGGGTCTTAATCTAAACTGTCACACAAGACAGTAGCTAAGGGGAGCAGTCAGAACTGGTAGCTTCTGTGATCTCCCCCGTGGAAAGGTTTATGAACACAAGGTCCACCTGCCGAACTTCCCTTCTCTCTTAGCATCTGTAAATCTGTGGGTGGGCATGGTTCCCAATGAGAAACCATTACAGTTAAAGGCACGTTGTTTATCAGTCACCCCAAGACACTCCCCTCATTTCAAACACACACCCCATCATCCTTGCCACGTTCTAAAGCAGCTCTGGAGTCCTCTTTGGTGAGGGCTCCTAGGAGTTATACTTAAAATAAACACACATATTTGGTGAATGTGGCTCTCGAGTGCCATCCCACGGAGAGGCAGGCTCTTAGAAACATTACAGTGTGTCTTCATTCACCCTACTCACCAGATCTGGCTGCATGTGATTTCTAGCTCTTCCCCAAAGTCAAAATGACCACGAAAGGGAAATGTTTTAAAAGATTCCAGACAGACACTGAGACAGCCACAACAGCACAACTAAAGACACTTACAAAAGAGGACTTCCAGAGCTGCTTCAGAAAGTGACAAGAGTGATGGTACATGCACTCGAAGTGAGGGGAAGTGATTTGGCAGTGGAGGTTAATGTATCTTTCATTGTAATAATTTTTAATTTAAATATTCACTGTATTTGCATCATGCCTCATAACCTGCTTGGACTTGTGAAAATCAGAAATAAGAAATTATGAGGGAAAATGTTACCTAAAGGTACAGAAATAATTTCCTAGTCTTGAGAAATGTTGATTACCATTTATTAGCTGATCCTGAGAGATTCTGATATATAACACATGTTCAGTGGTTATAGGTTTAAACCTTTTAAATTATGCATTGCTTATGGGAATAAGCTGTGCACATTTTCACTTTGGTGTAGAATCTTAGTGAAATTTAAATGCTCCTGGCTGAAATACTGGATACTGTAGGAGGTACGTAGTCAGTGTGTGGTTCCCACTCCAAAAGCACAGTGGTGGTCCTGGGAAGGTCACACTGCTGTCAGCCTCATCCGAGGGTGTCCCACCCTGGATGGCCTGTCCTCTGTCCCAACCACACAAGCTCATGATTCTGGCACTGAATCAAGTCCTGGAGCCCCGAGGACCCAGCTGACCCAAGGAAGCTGACTCAGCTCTACACGCTGCTGCTGGAGTCCATGGCCAGTGCCTCCATGCAGACTTCCAGCATGCAGACACAGCCTACAGCCAAGGACAATGGTCATCTGAGCCCTGGAACTCCCTAAGGGCGTGAGTGCCCCTGTCCCTTTCTAAGAGCAAAAGAATTCCAAGTACCTGTTCCTTTGGCAAAAATAAATCCATCTGGCACTCCGTTTATTAAAAGAGAAAACAGACAGCTGGTGGGCACCATGTCCAGAAAGTGTTAGAATTTCACATAGATGTTAACTGAGGATGTGGCCCACTGGGACACTTCTGGGGATGTCACCCATGGAGGTCACCAGCTTCATCCCACCTTGGGACAGAACTACAAGACCACTCAAGTGTCTCACATCGGCAATACACTGCACACTATTACTCTGTTCCTTTATGGGTCTGCCCAGACCCCTTGTCTCCACCACATGACTTCCATGAAAGGTGACATCACACCAGCCATCAGTGGCTTCCTTTCCAGGTTGCCTGCATGTCCAGACATTTGCAGGTGACAAAACAAATGCCGTGAAGATCCCTGGTGCTTACAACACCCATGGAGCCCTCACTCACCAGGAATTATATTTTGAGTCTGTGCCAGGTGCCCAGTGTCAGACTGGCCACAGTGGAGTTTGGAGCCCAAGACCATGTTGCCATGACAAAGCAGAAAGAAGAGAGATGGGAGATAAAGGAGAAGACATGGACTTTTGTGAGGAATGACAGGCAGTCAGCCTAACCAGGGGGTGAGCAATCTGCCCTCATCACTCCTGGTGATCCAAAGCCCCTCAATGGGACCTCTGCGGGAAATAGGGGTGTGGTGAGACCTGGACCTGCATCAGGGAACTTGCTGTAAGGCACGATGGCACTTTTGTCAGACCCTACTTAGATGGTGTGGATCACCAGCACACTCATGCACTCTTACCAGAATGATAGACCGTATTCTGATTCAAGACTGTAGAGATGAAAATTGGAAATCCCAGCAACCATTAGTTTAAGAATTAATTCTCTTCTAAAATGTTTTGTTCCAAATTTCCTTCTCTGGCAATATCAGCAGGACTTCACTCCCAAGCTCATCCAATTTCTGTCTCATTACAGTTTGCAATTTGGGGTCCTGTGAGTTGTGCTAGGACATAAGCTTTCCCTGCAGTGGAGACTTAACCAGAGCTGGGGGAGGTTAACTGGAAATATGTGGTCAAACCATTAAGCCACTGGGAATATTCAGCTGCCCTCACAGCTATGGTCAGCAAGACTGCCATGCTTCAGGGTGGCCCAAGCCAGACAGTGTGCACCAGTCAGGGCCCCAGCCTCTCCAGGCTCTGCTCAGAGAAGGTGATTCTGGTCTCTCCAACCCTAGACTCTAGCAAGGGCATTAGGAACCTCAAGAGCCTCTGGGATTTAGGGACACAGGGCAGACCTAACACGTGGTCACTGTCCATGAAATCTTGAACCTGCCAGGGTCCTGTCATGCCTCAGCCATTCTAAACTCTCCTTTGGTGCTTCTGGGTGCTTGGAATGGGCGTTCATGTTTCGAGAAAGTAGAGCCAGATCTGAAGGAGGAGAAGCAGCAGTGAGTGGAGAAGCTGGAACTTGCAGGCCCCAGGCAGAAAGCTGATCCACCTGCAAGGAGACCCCTGACCTTTCCAGGGTGCTGGAGTATGGCTCACAGTCTACCAGCCAGGGACTATCATTCCTGCTTCTGCTTCATGGTGGTACTGAGCTGAGCCTGGGGAAATCCTTGCTGAGGGAAAGTATGGTTGAAAAGGCAAGGGAAACTGTAAAGGGGCCTCTCCAGCTGCCCAGATGTGGCCTGTCCAGTGCCAACCTCCAGGTGGTTCTGATTCATGCAATTCAAGAAAGAAAATAGGAATAATTTGTGTGCATGGAGATTTCCCAAAGCAGATAACACTGGGAGAAAAGCGGGGGCGGGGGGTGTTAGACAGAAACAGAAAGATACAGAAACCAAGACCGTGGAATTCATTAAACTACTCAAATACCTGCTTTAACCAAGTATTTGAAGGAAAGATGCCATTATGGTGGCTATTGCTTTTAGGGTTCCTGCAGTGTGCCACCCCTGTCCCATGAAGGATAATAGCAGTGACCCCCACATCCGTGGAATGTGGCTGAATTGACTTGTGCTGCAGGTGGATATGCAGCTAGCCACCTGCACGTGCTTGGTTACCCCTAGGTGACCATGGCAGGACACCATCTCCAGCTTTGACCTCCCACCCTTCATCAGCATCCCCTTGAAAATCTCCATGTAAATTTCTCCAGGCACAGAGACCAGCATTTGTTTGCACCCCTCCACCCACCACACACACACAGTACAAGAAAAGGCAGCAGGCGATCTAACCCACCCATCAGAGCCTCGGGGAAGCTGTGCTCAGCAGCCAGGAAGCGTACAGTGAAGCTCTGTCTGAGACATCATGGCGACACACAGAAAATCAAACCCACTTCCTTCCCGCTGAAGGACCAAAGGGCAGAGATGCTGCCACCTGGTGGCCATTCTTGGCAAGCTCAGGAGCAGACCAGGTCCCCGGGCTCGGGGGAATTGATTCATGGGAATTTGCTGATCTCTGATGATAATGAGCCCTCACAGTGTGTAATATGCAAATAACACGGCACTGATTAGCGAGGGAGCGGCGAGCCCTGAAAAGGTAAAAGTTCCATTTGCCTTGTGGCTTGATGTTCGCTGATTTCTTTTTTAACCCCCCATTAAATTTTGCTCTCGGCACCTTGGATAAAATATTTAGTGGCAGGAAAAAAGGCAACAGATGCAAAGAATAAATAAGATTTTCTGTATTTAGAATGAGGCCATTTATTTCTGAGTAGAGAGCTATCAGGCGTGTTATTTATGTCTTTTGCAATTTTTCAGGACCCAGATTTCTCAGGGTGCTTTGATTTTGTCAAATCTCTATGCAGTGGAAGTAGCACAGCATTCACAGGCATGGCTGACAGAATCTGTGGGGGGATTCGTTTCCTGCAGGATGATCCTAAATGCCACCTCACTGTCTGCGCTCTGGTAGGGTCTGTCTCTTGCCTCATTAGAAGATGACAATCTGCAATGCTGCTTTAACTCAGGCAGATGGAGTTTCCAAATGATGAGATGCAGCGTGGGCTGCCAGACTGCATGGAACGGAGCAATTAGCCATGGTCTAGTTTCCTGGTTTGCAGTAGTGTGAGAATCAAGACTAAACCAGTTCCGTTGGCCCCTGCACTGCAATGCTAGGTGAATGACTTGCTTTCCTCTTCCTGGAGGTCTCTTTCACCACCCCCGATGTTGGAGTAGGCTCCAGTTTTAAAATCGGGGCTCCACATGTCCTAGTGACTGTCACTGTCAATATCTCTAAGCCTCAGCTCTCTCTGTAAAACAGGACAACAAAGCCTAGCCACAGGTCACTAGATGGGCTGCAGTGGAATAGTCCCAGTACCTGGCATCCTGTAAATGTTCCCAACTGGTACAAAAAACATACACCAGCCTCAGTAACATATACCTGCCCTTCCCATGAGGGTTTGAAGGGGTTCACAGGACACAGGGCTTACAAGGCTCCTACCAAAGTTAGCATGTGAATGGGTTGTGAATACTGTGAGTCTGGCAGAATTTATCCCAAAAAAGAGGCAGGCAGCTGCCAGGAAGAGAGTGAGCTCACGGTGTACATGGGAGGCTGCAGGGGGACCCAGAGAAGGTTCTAGAAGCTCAGTTTTTGAGGAGTGGCAGGGAAACATAACTGAATGGGGTCCTCTCCATGCGAAGAGGTCCTCTCCAAAACCTGTCATGAGACTCAGGATTCTCCACATGGCCCACAGTGTTCTCTCTGGGGAGGGAGCTGGGGATTGGACAGGGTCCATACAGGCCTTCTCATCTGAAGGCTGGTAAGCTATGGGCTCAAGGACAAGTCCCTTGCCATGAGAACCCCAACCCACCTGCAGCCAAACTGTCATCCTGCTTTTGAAATCCCCACCAGAGCTACCGGTAAGCTCATCTCAAGCTTCCAGAAGGCTCTACCTGGGATGAATTTTATTTGCAGAGTAATTCCATCAGCCAGGTTATTTCTGCATTCTTGCTTCAGATCACAATTAGCCAAAAAAGCATTAAGAGAAAACTGATCTTAGAACGGTTCCATTTTTAGAGTTTCATGTGCTATTTAGATTTTGGCAAAGGAGAATGTTCTGTGACTGCTACTTTTCACTATAAAAATAAGTGGAAATCTTCTGCCAACTATTACACAAAAACAAACAGAAGATTCATTGAAAGAACAAGAGAAACATCTGATCTTATGAAGCACAATTAAAGTATACTATTTTTATTTTGGAAATGAATTCCCTAAGAGGGTGGGATACAAGCCCTTCTCTAACTCAGGAGTAAGTTCTCTTTCTTAAAACCAAAGCTGGGTCTCTTATTTTTTGTTCTGAGTCTAGCAGGACCTCAGTCTCTGCACCACTCACAGCTGATGGTGCCAGTGGTGATCCTGTAAGCTCAGCAGGAACAGAAACTTTGGAAGAAAATCTTGCTTTGCACAAAGACAACCCAGAGACATCATGATCCCCCTCAAAACTACCCCTCAGCACAGTCGTCCCAATCCCACCTGCTCTGTTAGGGGGAAAGGTCCATCTCACCACTGAGTTTCAATAGACAGCTGGCTTTTAATGGCCCTCACACTGATTGATTCCCCTTTTGTAACTCAGAAATGTCTGTCTTGAGTGATAGATAACTTTTATTTTACTTCTAAAGTTATATCTAAAACCACAGACTCTTTGAATGGTGCGGTGCAAACCAGTGATTGTACAGAGGTAGAAGCTGAGTCCCCTGAAAGCTACATAACTTGCTTAAAGCAGCCAGCAAGATGTGAGCTCCTGGGGAAAGGAAGGGTGTGGGACTGTGGCAGCAAGGGCTGAGCTTCTATCTCTGCCAACTCCAGCTGTGTGACACAGAGCAAATGAGCTCCCCCCATAGCACCTCAGTTTCCTCACCAGCAGTAGAGACCTTGTGGTGTCTTGTGGAAGTCACAGGCCATGTGTCTTGCACAGTGGTCATTTATTAGGCACTATAGCTATTCATCCTGGCATTGATGGTGCCCTTACATCAGAAAAATGAGAACATTGTCTCTTCCCTGCCACTGCAAGCCCCATAAGTGAGTCTTCCTGTGATCCATAAGCTGTGAGAAACAATGGCAGCTAACACGTGGGAGTGCTCCAAAACTGGCTATTGGTTTGGGGTTGTGGGGAGCTTCATGTGGCCTTCGATGTCAACAGCCGAAAGGAAATGTGGCCTTGGACCTGATGGTCTTCAGATCAGTCACCAGTAGAGAGGGGTCTCCTATAATCCTAAAGTGTCAAGATATACATGGTGTCAAGAAAGCCCACCTCAAAACTCCATGAGTCATACCCCACACCCCTACCAGTGCAGGACCGAAGCTGAAGCCCACACAGCTTCAGAAGCCTTGGTGAGGTGCTCCCCTGCACCCCTTCCATTGTGGGAGTGACACTGAGCCTTGGACAGCTTCAGGAAGCTTGATAAGCCACACCATGTCCCCTAAAGTCATAGGAGTGATGCTGATCCTGGAGCGGCTTCAGTGAGCCTCAACCTGCACCCCCATCATGGTGGGAGTAAACCTGAGCCCCAGTAAACTCGGGCAGCATCAGTGAGCCACCCCTGCCCCCCTGACACCATTGTGGGAGTGACACTGAGCCCCAGGAAACTATGGGGCCTCAATGAGCCACAACCTGTCCCACCATTATCATGGGAGTGATACTGAGGCCTGGTGAACTTCAGGTGCTTCAAAAATGTCAAAGCAAAGGAGCAAAATGCAATCTCAGAATCCAGCCCATCCAAAACAAGTCCAGGAGACATTGACATAGAACTTGGAAGTCACACACCTGAAATTTCTGAAATGACAGCAAATGAAGTAAAGAAACAACTCCTTCGGGCCATAGAAGAAGTCAGATCAGAAATAGTCTCTCTGGTATAAAAGGAAATTACAACAAAACTGAAAGAATTGCTCAGCACATCTAAAGAAGACATGGATAAAAACATAGAGAAGCATAGAAAAATAATGGAAACCTTGATGAACAGTATAGTAAAGAATTAGAATGCATGAAATGGAGTCAAAGAGATATCCAGGAAATTAAAACTTCCATCAAAAGCTGGCAAAACTGCTTGAATGAAGCTGAAGCTAGGCTTTCAGACCTTGAAGGCAGCATTGCAGCTAATGAATGCAAAGGAAAGATCTCTTAAAAATAACAAGGAACCAGGAAATAACATTTCAGCAGCTCCAAGATGAGGCAAAGAAAAACAATATAAGACTGATAAATGTCAACGAAAGAGCAGGCATCAACACAAGTATCATAAAAAGCCTATTTGCAGAAGTAGTAGCAGAAAATTTCCCAAGCATGGGACCTAAGAACGTGAGGCATATAGAACACCAATTAGCCATAAGCAAAATAAATCTACACCTAGACACATAATAATTAACATTCCAGAAATTTAGCAAAAGAACAGAATATTAAATGCCATTAGAGAAAAGAAATAGATCACCTGTAAAGGAAAGCCCATTAGAATCATGGAAGATTTCTCAACACAAACTGTCAAGTCAAGAAGAGCTTGGAGTGAAGTATTCCAGGTCCTGAAAGAAAACAACTTCTAACCCAGATTGATATACCCTGCAAAACTATTTTTCAAAATTAATGGAGAAATAAGATACTTCTATGACAAAGAACAACTGAAGAAACTCATGACCACCAAACTAACCTTACAAAAAGTACTGCAAGGTATTCTAGAATGAGATAAAAAATAATCACAATTTAAAAACAATAACAGACAGGAATCACCACACACAGTAAGCAATTAAGCAAGGGTGTAAGTAGGGAACTAACAGCAGGAAAACAAAATGATAAAGATAAGCCAATACATATCAGTTATAACCATCAATGTAAATGGCCTCAATTCACCAGTCAAAATAGCAGAGTGGATCAAAAAACAAAATACAATATACTCTATACAAGAAACACATTTAATTCAAAAGGAAATTCATAGACTGAAAGTTAAAAGATGGAAAACAATACTCCATGTGTTATGGTTTGTGTCTGCATGTCTCTCTAATCATCATGCAGCTGTGGGTGGCTTTTAGAGTTTATGACTGATCCATGATCCAATCCTGGGATTATGGGTGTGAGAGCTATACGTACCCTAGAGCAGATAGTTTGCTGGGATTATGGGTGTGAGAGCTATACCCTAGGGTGGGTAGTCTGTGTATGAAGGGAGAGAAAGAGGCTCCTGGCTGCCATTCCTGCTGCCATTCCTCCCTTCTTGCACTTGTTGCTTTGCTGTGTACTGCCACCATGAACTGTTGCCCTCTGCCATGTGCCACTGTGCCTCAGAACCAGCCAAGTATGGACTGAAACCTCCACAAACTATAAGCTAAATAAACCTTTCCTTCCTTCATTTTGGGTGTTGGGTATTTGTCTCAGCAACAAGGAAAAAGTAACCAAGACACCATGTGACAGGAACCCAGAAAAAAGCAGAAGTAGCTATTCTGTTTGCAGACAATGCGAACTTCAAGAATGATCAAAAGAGGTAAAGAAGGTCACTACACACTAATTAGGGGAAAACTACAAAATGAGATAAAAATCATAAATATATATGCACCAAATATGGGAGCATCCAGCTATATAAGACAAATATTAACAGACATGAAAAAGCAAATAAACAATAGCACAATTGTAATGGGAGAATTTAACACCCCATTGTTCCAAAAAGATAGATCAACTAGGCAAAAAATCAGCAAAGAAATAATAGAACTAAACCAAATTGGTGAACAAATGGACTGAGTAGGCCTTTGCAGTGTTCCAACCAATCACATCAAAATACACATTCTTCTCAGCTGCACATGGGACATTTGCTAAAATAGACCATATACTAGCTCATAGAACATGCTTAGTAAATACAGAGGAACTGAAATTATCCCATGCATATTATCAGACCATAGTGCAATGAAATTGGAAATTACTGACAAAAGAACTTGCAAAAAATCTATAAACAGATGGAAATTAAATAACACCATCCTGAACAACCAATGGGTCACAGATGGAATTAAAGAAGAAATTAAACAATATTTACAATCAAATGAAAATGCAGACACAACTCACTGGAACCTGTGGGATGCAATGAAAGCAGTCCTAAGAGGGAAATTGATAGCAGTGAATTCCCACACCAGGAAAAACAGAACAAGCACAAATAAACAACATTATGCTGCACCTCAAGCTTCTAGAAAAAGAAGACCAAGTCAAGCCCAAAGCCCAAAGAAGGCAGGAAATTATAAAGATCAGAGCAGAAGCTAATGGAATTGAGACTAAGAAAACAATACAAAGAATTAATGAATCAAAGAGTTGGTTCTGTGAAAGAATAAATAAAATTGATAAGCCCCTAGACAGCCTTATCAAAAAAAGGAAAGAAAAACCTTAAGTTCATGCAATAAGGAATGAAAAGGTAAAAATCACTACACATCCTATAGAAATTCAGAAGATCATCAATACCTACTTAGAAAGTCTTTACTCTCAGAGGATGGGAAACACAGAAGAAAGGGACAGATTCTTAGATACATTCGAATTACCAAAGCTGAATCAAGAAGGCATAAAAATTCTGAATAACTCAATATCAGTCAATGAAACTGAAAATGTAATTAAAAACTTACCAATGAAGAAAGGCCCAGGTCCTGATGGATTCACAACTGAATTATACAAGAAATTTAGGGATTTAACACCAATTCTTCTCAAACTCTTTAATGAAATTGAAAGGGAAGCAATTCTCCCTAATTCATTCATGGAGGTAAGTATTATACTGATACCAAAATCAGAGAAAGACCCAACCAAAAACGAGAACTGTAGGCCAATCTCTGTAATGAACATAGATGCAAAAACCCTAAATAAAATACAAGCAAACAGAATGCAGCAAATCATCAAAAAGATAGTACACCATGACAAAGTGAGATTCATCCCAGGAATGCAGGGATGGTTCAATATATGCTAATCAATAAATGTAATACACCATGTCAACAGAGCCAAAGACAAAAATCACATGATCATCTCAATAGATGCAGAAAAAGCTTTTGATAAAGTCTAACACTCATTCATGATAAAAAAAAACCTACAGAAAATCAAAATAGATGATCTTTATCTCAATCTGATAAAAGCTATCTATGACAAACCAACAGTCAACATCATACTAAATGGACAAAAACTGAAAGCTTTCACTTTAAAATCAGGAACAAGACAAGGATGTCCACTGTCACCACTCCTATTAAATATAGTTCTGGAAACATTAGCCAGAGCAATTAGACAGGAGAGAAATAAAAGGAATAAGGATTGGAAAGGAATAAGTGAAATTATCATTATTCACAGGTGACATGATATTCTACATGTAAGACCTCAAATACTTCACCAAAACCTCCTAGAATTAATAAACAAATTAAGTAGCATAGCTGGATACAAAGTCAACACTCAGAAATCAATAGCATTCTGGTACATAAACAACAAACACACTGACACAGAAATAAAGGAAACCACACCTTTCACAATAGCATCCAAAAAATGAAATACTTAGGAATCAATCTAACAAAGGAAATAAAAGATCTATATAATGAAAATTACAATACTCTGAAAAAAAAGAGATAGAAGAGGATTTCAGAAAATGGAAAGATATTCCTTGCTCATGGATAGAAAGAATGAACATTGTGAAAATGACCATACTCCCAAAAGTGTTATACAGATTCCATGCAATCCCGATTAAAATACCATTAGTATACCTCATAGATATACAGAAAACATCCCTAAACTAGGATTAGAGGTCCCATTCAACCCAGCTATTCCCCTTCTGGGTACTTTTCCAGAACAATTAAAAATATCATACCCACAGCGATATATGTGCACCCATGTTTATAGCAGCACAATTTGTCATAGCTAAATCTTGGAAACAACCCAAATGCCCATCCACTGAGGAATGGATAAAAAAGATGTGGTGTTTTTATACAATGGAGTGTTACTCAGCTATAAAAAGAGATGATCTTGAGGCTTTTATAGGAAAATGGATGCAGCTAGAGACCATACTCATAAGTGAAATAAATCAGACCTGCGTGTGTAAACATTGTATTGTCTCCTTAGTGTAAGAACCTGAAAGAGTAAATAAAACCCAAAAGTTATGATAGATATTGTGAAAGGGAAAGAAGTTGCTCCAAGGGAAGGAACAACTGGGATGAGGAAAAGAAGAAAAGAAAGAAAGAAGGAAGGAAAAAATATATATGGATATACAAGGATAGCTGAGTAATTGTACTGCTGATGTCTGTTGCTTTATTGAAAGGAATGTTAATGCTTAAATTTTTCTTCTGACCAATTTTGCACAATTATGTCTGGTAATATGAACAACTAATTTGAAGACAACAATATGCAATATAAAAACCACTGCAGAATATCTACTACCTTAATTAGTAAAACTCTGTATCATTTCTAATGGTTTTTTATTTTTTTTTCTCTTTAATTGTTTGATCAATCTTACATTCTTCCATCTAGTAATCTGAGCAAACTCATTGAAGATAACAATATGTATTATAACAACCATTGTTAACTTCCTGTCGCCTTCTTTTGAAATTCTGTATCATTTTTATTGTTTTTGTGTTGGTTTTGTTTTTGTCTTGGTTGTTGTTATTTGTTTTCTGTTCTCTTTAAAATAAAAGAAAGCCCAACTCAGGAGTTCCCAGAATCCCCAGATGCTACCTAGCTCACCGGGCAGGTAGAGAGATGCAGAAAGTGGCTGTGGGAAGCCACACGTGGTCTTTTGGTGGCCCCCATGCTGGCCAGAGCTGTGTCAGGACCCCATAGCATCAGTGTCCCCACAGGAGGAAGCTGGCAGTACAGGACAGTGAGGATGAACTTGGGAGTCCAGCTGGGCTGTCCAGGCTGCTGGAGGAGGAGAAGGATGAGCAGGGATGGGGTGCTCTGTGGTGGAATCTTTCACATCCTTCTGAGTCCATGACCGCCAGATACCCAAGTGTGCAGGGTGGGCCATGTGTTGCCATCCCCGTGGTCAGTTGGAAACCCTCACTACCCTCAGACCCAGCGTCCTTAGCTTTGGACCCAGGTGAGAGACGCTGAGGACTGGGGAATGCTGCCCACAGCAGGACAGGACTGCTCCACTGGGGCCAGGGCGGCTCTCCACATGCCCACTGCAACATCCCTCTCTCACCAGCACACCTGAGGCTGAGCTGACTCCTCCTGAAGCAGGGTCGCTGACAGTGCCCCTCAAGGGAGTGGATGCTGCGCAGTTAGACTGACTCCTCGGGCAAGCCCTCTGCATGCACCCATCTCTGAGTGTGTGTTGAGGAGCTGTCATACTGTCATTGGTGATTCTCACACTTGTGTTTGTTTTGAAAGCATGTATTGAACGCCTCTCCTGTTTGCTCAACACCTTGAAAGACTGTGCATCATGAAGGTACTATTGGGCTCTGGGCTGTAACAGGACACAGACGGTGCAGGTTGCACCTGGAGAGCCAGGTTCTGGGATGAGGTGCTGTTGTGGGCTGGAGGTGGATCCAGTTCCATCTAGGGCCACGTCAAAGGCTAGAGAGACAGGAAGCACCTTGTGAACACAGCGCCCCTGCCTCTGCTCATCCCTGGTCCTGCCAAGGCTGTTCACCAGGCACCTATGCCCTGCACTGGGCCAGGCTGTGTGCCCTGGCCTGGGTCTTGTCACCCGGATGTGGAGGGACTGATGACGCCAAAGGGGCTGGGCCCTGCATGTGCGCCCCGGGGACTGGGGCTCCCCTTTGGGGCCAAAGTGTCCAGGCCACCTCCTGCAGTCCCACTCTCCTGTCATCTTCTTCTAAAAAGAGAAAGTTACTGAAGTCATGGGGCAGAGGCTGGCAAACATCTCTCAGGCCAGTGAGGCTGCTTGATCTGAAGTGAAGCGGTGCCCAGCCATCCTCCTGGGCCTGTTATTTTCTTGATGACAGAGCTGAAACCGTATGCCCAGTGATGACCCTGGGTGCAGGACAAGGACCCAGGAGACTCCTGTCCATTTGCCAGCATTGTCCCAGCCCAGGGCACAGTCACCACTCTCAGATGGCTGATACAACCACTGTCTTTGTTGTCAAAGGAGGGCTGGGGTGATCTGGGACATCGCTGTCATCCTCTCCCTTTATAGTCACAGCTCCTGTGGGGAAGGGGCTTCCAGCTTAGAGACAAAGTCTGGGCCTGTGAGGAAGGTGGTCTCATCCTCTAGCCACAAAACACAGCCTGCTATTCTCCATCCCCAGCCTAGAAAGAGTGCAAGGTCATTCTGTGTGACTGCTGGTGGCCCCATGACTGCAGTGGGCCTCACCTGGGCCCTGTCCCGGGGACCCGGAGTTGGTGCTCACATGTAGGTGATAAGCGTCCTAGAATTTGCTTAAAGGAAGCTCAGTCATGTCAACGTTAGGGAGCCTAGGAGCCAGAGTGAGAGACAACCCTGTGTGGCTGCATGGAGAGGTCTTCAAATCCAAGGCCACTTAAATTCACATCACATCGAAAGGTCTTTCAAATCCACACCGGTGCTGCTGGAATGAATGAAATACAAACTGGCTTAGAAGACCCACCTTGGGTTCAGAACTGCGCTAGAAGGCGGCGCCTGCCATTTTTCAGGAGGAGGGTTCTCCCAAAAACAAGAGTTGGGAAACCACCCATTCGGACCCCTCATTTCCCAGTTGAGGATCAGAGGCTTGGACAGGGGACAGAGCCAGTGTCCCATCCCATGGCCTGTTCAGCCCCTGCTGCTCTGTAGGGGGGTGGGAACCGTCTTTCTAAGAAAGGCAATATTTTCATGGATTTTTTTCTCCCAAAGTTGTATGTCTCTACTTTGTGAGGCCGGAAACATAAAATTTGGGGAAATTTTGTTCAGACAAAGCATATGAGATGATGGCCATAAACTGGGACTCAGAGGGGCTGCACCTCAGGCCCCTCTTCCCCGGCCTGATGTGAGATCCGTCCTGCCCCCCACACACACAGCTCGGAGTTGGGCCCCTCTTCCACAGAAGGCCATGTGCCCAGCCACAACTTTCTCATTCTTCTATGAAAAGAACGGAGTGCAGGTGCTGGAGGTCAATTTCTCAGCTTCGCCATTCCTGCTCCAGCAAGAGCCTTCCGTAATGTCACTCAAATTTCCCGCTCATTTCCGTTTGTCTCCTCCTGCTATAGCGTGGTGTTTGCCGTGTGTGGACTACCCAGTCTTTCTTCAGTAAAGTTCTTTGAACCTCCAGTTCCTTAATTATGAAAGGAAACTTAACACATGCTTATAGACACATCGCTCTACCTCTGTGGTCACCTGCAGTCACCCCCGTGTGTCTGCGCCCTCCTCTCCTCCACATAAAGATGGCAATTATAGTGGCTGCAAGGTCCCTCCACCTGGGTATGACCTCATCCTGAGCTACCTCGTGCTTATGTCTGCATGAACCTCGTGCCAAAGAAGGTAACAAGCAGAGGTGATGTGAGGATTTCATCTCTCTCAGGGAACCCCAGATACTGGGTAGGGGAGCCTGTCATTTCTCTGTTGATGGAGAAGCCCTTCCCAGAATTTCATACGTCCTGATGAAACCCTGCGTGTATGACTCCACATCTGATATTTATTTCACAGGATAGCATGATTAATGTCTCTACTCAGTCATTTTTGGCTTCGTGGGTTTTTTTAATGGATAAGTAAAGGTGGTATACATCCGTGGTGTGCACCGTGTCATCCTGAGATGTGTGCGCATCATGGAGTGGCTAAATTGAGCTAATTAACACGTGCATCGCTTCAGTGTTCTCCGTGGGGAGAACCCATCAACCCCACTCTGTCCACAGCTCCCAGGTGCACGGTTAGGTCAACCACAACACCTCAGTACCCGGTACTCCGTGCCCTGCTCCTCCTGTCTCACAGAGACTCCACACCCCTCCTCTCCCCTAGGCTCCGGCAGCCACCCGCCCTCCCTCTGCCCCTGTGACGTCCCATTCCCTAGATCCCATTTCCGGGTGAGAGTGTGTGGGGCCTGCCTTTCTGGCCCAGTGTTTACTTCCCTTAGCACAGTGTCCTCGGAGACCCTCCACGTTCTCACAATGACAGGGCTTCTTTTTTTTTTTTAGAAACATAAAAGTACAAAAACATATTGACAAACAGACACCCATTATCATAGAAAATAGTACAATCACAACTAATCTATAGACAAGGTGATATGGTCTCAACAGTAGTTGTTGCTTTATCCATTGATATCTTCGAATTGTAGATGTATGGACCCATATACAGACATGCAAATTTAGTCAGACAGT